>CABHPH010162839.1:667-33220 GCA_902168325.1 Peromyscus nudipes | reverse complement strand
CTGGTTCTCACACCATCCTCCTTCTATGCAGGGTTCACCACTCACCACACTGCTGACATGTCTCTGGAGAGACAGTGATGGGTTCAAAGCCCTTTTTTAATCACTCTGTGATCTTAGGTAGGTTGTCCTTGGCAATCTTGCCAATAAAATGGGTTGATGCTGGGAACTACTTCATAGGTTGTTTTTGAGAATAATGACTTCACATAAATGAAATGAAGCTCCAACCTAAGCCTGGTGTGTAGAAGGTGCCACAGCAGTGATGGTTTTTGTTTTGTTTTGTTTTGTTTTGTTTTGTTTTGTTTTGTTTTGTTTTTCTAATCAGAAAGTGCATTCAGTGTCTGAATCTAGAAGATTCTTCACTAGAAGGATGGAGGCAGGTGTTTCTTTCTTCATGATAGATGCCCCACAACTATCCCAAGGAAAGCCTTTTAGTAAGGTCCAGTAGCCATGGCAGCCCCCTGTTACCCATGCCATGACTGAAGTGTACATCCTGATAGCCCCTAAAGAGATGCCATACACCCACCTGTGAGCCCAGAATCCTGCTGTGCTGTCTGGGCCATTGGGGGTCTTCTCTGTTGACCTCTGCACTGTGGGTTTGGTGTGGAAACTTCCTATGGGTCAGAATTACACGGGCCCCAGAGCTAGTCTAGCCACAAGTGACTCACCCACCCGCTTTGAGCTTCCCTGTGCTTATCTGTGAAGGCACCGGGGAGGGACTTCCTACTTAGGAATGGTAGTTCCATTGCTGTGACTTTGCACATTTCAGATGTATTCTAAACACAGCTATATGGCCACATTAAAGGGAAATATGAAAAATTAAGTCTGTATTAAAATTGCTAATACGAGATTATGTGCTAGAGTAGGCTTCCCCAAACTTTCAGGTGCCCCAGGCTCACCTGGAACCCTATCCCAGGGTGTAGCCTGAGAGTCTACACTTCCCACAAGCTCCCCAGGGATGCTTGAGCCAATAACTCTACGGCACCCTGAGCTTTGAACAAAAGCAAATGATTTCTTCTAATGTACAGTTACTGTATCCAGTGGCAGGCCGCACAGACATGTGCATGCAAGTATAATATGTGTTTGGCCATAACCATCCCCGCACCCTCTTCTTCCCACTCGATAGTCCCTTCTCTTTTCTCAGACAATCCCACTTCTACTATCTTGCTGTAAAAGTCTATGTCAGTGGAGAAATGCATAGATAGATGGATGAGCCACACATGAGAGAAAATGTGATTTTTGTCTTTCTGAGTCTGAATTCTTTTGCTTCATATAGTAAGATGTATGAAGAAATAAGGACTCTTAGGAACATGCCTCAGGAGCTGGGGAGATGGATCAGCCAGCGGAGGGCAATCAAGGAAGAAACCCAACCTTTACCTCTGGCCTCCATGCACAACAGCACACATGTGCTCATGCATTTGTGTGTGCACTCAGAAGAACAGACACGTGCACAAAAAATAAGTCAAATATAATAGAGGTTAAGTATCACACTAGATGGAGGAAACTCAAAGTGTCCCCTCTAAAATCTGGAACACGGATGGGTGTCCCCCATCTCCATCTTACTCAATGTAGTTCCTGAAATCTCAGCTGGAGCACTGAGACAGGGGAATAAATTAAATGGTATACAAACAGCAAAGGAAGAGGTCAAGGTATCCCTTGTTGCAGATGATGTGATCATATGCTTAAGAGACCCCCAAAACTCCACCCTTAACACTTAGACACACTTTGAGCAAAGGAATAAGATACAAAACCAATTTGCCAAAATTCCCATTGCTTTCCCATAAACCAACAGTGAACATGCCAAGCAAGAAACCAGGAAAACAATTCCATTCATGGTAGCTTCAAAGAAGGTACAACACCCAGGAATAAACCCAACAAGGAAGCCATAGACCTCCACGTTGAAAATTTCAAAACACTGAAAGGGAAGACAGAAGATACTTGCCTCCTGGTGGTATTTTTCTCCCCTTAGTTTCTGTCTTTCACCTTGAAACTTTTTGAAAGAATAATGGGATTTTGTCTTTCACTGTTCTCAAGTCTGGGGAGTTCAATTCAAGGACTCGCAGATTTTGTGTGTGGTAAAGACCCTCCCACTACAGTGAGCAGCACCTGCCTGCCATGTTCACACACGGTGACTACAATGATCATAGTTCTTTCAGAGTAGATCTCTATGCATCTGCTGTGTGGATTGGATGAAGCCCAGGGCTCTGGGCTTCTGGTTTATCTTGGCTCATCTCTCAGCACCCAAGAATTTCAGGACTGAGATCTTTTGGATTTCTTATTTGTGACAAACAGAACCCGTCTTCTAGCCCAGTGAGTTCTAACATCACATTTTCTCACCGTTATAAGGCAGGGGACACATTCCAATTCCATGTTCCGAGACTATAATTATTCCAAAGACTGAAAAAGGAGAAATTATTTGAAATACTCTCTAAGAATGGATGCTTCTGATTCAGCTTTTGGTTTGTAGTATGGCAATAAATCAGAGACGGCTGTGTTTATGGTTTTGTCATTCATATGATTTAGCTAACCATAGTTCTGGAGTCAGACATGCTACCATTGCGCCACGAGGTCCCTCTAACCATAGTTCTGTAAAATCTTACTCCCACCTTTGGTTAGTAGGTCTTCAATATGGGAATGCAGGTGTTTCTGGGCTGTGCCACATGTGGCAGTTCATTTGGTTGGTTCTGCATTTGGTTGACTTTTGCATGTGGTTTTATTTGGGCTGGGACATATTTCCTACCCAGTAGCTCCTGCACGGAAGCAATATATAATATTCAGAAGTGATGAGTTCTCATGGAAATGAAGAAGGTATCTTTAAAAGCTTGTGGCCACTGCAAAAATTAAACATGTAAAATAATACAAACAGAGGCCAATGAGATGGCTCAGTGGTTAAAAATGTTTGCTCTGCAGTCATGAAGACTAGATCCCAGCAAGCCCCACTCTGGGGGTGGTGAGACGGGAGGGTCAGTGGGGCTCACTGGCTTCAAGCCCAGCTGAGAATGAGCCCCAGGTTCAGGGAGAGACCCTGCCAGAAAGAATCAGATGGAGAGTGATAGAGGGGTATACCTGACAGCCTCTTCTGGCTTCTGTGCATGAGCACATGCATGTACATGCACACATTAAAAACAAAAATATACATGGTGAGGAACTATAGATTTTGAGTGGGGCAATTGATTTGTTTCCCTGATATAGTCACTGAAGCCTTCCTCGGTGGAGAATGCCTGAGCTGTCTTCAGGAAAGGGAAATACTATTCTCACACTGAGCATAATTTCTGTTCACTTGGCTGCAGAAACCAGCCTTCAACCCAACTGAGACAGTTGTACATGGGGCTGAATCCAAGTCCATGAGAAGAAACCCAGCTCTGCTGCTTCCATTCACTGTTGCCTTGGCCAAGATCACTTTAGTTTTTTTAGCTTCAGTTTCCTTGCCTAAAAAGGAGAATGATGCTTCCCCACAAAGGAACATTGAAAGAAATACATGTGATTTATGGAAGGCACTTAGCACAGTGTTTGACATGGTACAAGCTCTGGATAAAATGATAGCTGCTTGGGTTGGAGAGATGGCTAAAAGGTTACGAGTACTTGCTGTTCTTGCAGAGGACCCAGGTTTGAGTCTTAGCACCCACACTGGGCAGTTCACAACAATCTGTAACTCCAATTCCAGGAGATCTAGCACCCTCTTCTGGCCTCTGCAGGCACCTGCATGCATGTGGTGCACATAAACTCATACAGGCTCACATGTACATAAAAAGTAAATAACTAAATCTGTAAATGTATGATTGCTTTAGTTACTCAACTATTGTACATCTGATATATGCCACACGGTACAAAGTGAGTCAAGCCGGGTCTGGCAGATTGAGCATTTGAGTCTAGTTAGTGGTGGAGTCATCTGAGATGCCTACAGATGAGGGGCATCGTGAATGGCCTGGATGTATCTTTTCGGTTGCACTAACAGAAGATTGAAAAGGAAACAGTTTTTGCAATGTGCATCTATGAGAACTTGAATCTCACAAGTGGTATGTTGGTTCCCAGCCTCCCTAAATCACCCGCCCCCCTTGGGGGCTGTATTTGCTGGATTATGCCATTGTGTTTTGGGAACTATGGCTTCTAGTTCAGAGCAGTACCATACCATGCCCCCTGCTTTACTAGGCAGGGTGTGTGCACCTCACCTTCTGAGGAGCTGGTTATGGGAAACTTCCCATCTTTATCTTTGAGGCTTTGTCCCTCAGAGCCTCTTGGGGATTTGGATGTGTGATGGAGCTCTGGGGGGGGGGGGATCATTTAACTGACATACTTTATGAAACACAGGAGGCCCTGCTTGGCTACTGCACTGATTCAATACAAACATGTGATAGATGACGTGTCACCCGAGGAAAAGACACTGTTTCAGAAAAGATCAGCTAGAAGGAGCCTTAAGATTATGTACTTTCTGGGCATAGCTTGTGTGGATGGGGGGGTGCGGGGAGGGAGAGAAGGGGAGGGAGACAGAGAGTGATTCAAACATAAGATCTCTTTGGCATGCCATTTAACCTTCCCAAATAAGTCTACAGAATCAGTGCTGAAAGGTTTACCTTTTTAAAGTCCCTTTTCAGTATTTTTTTTTTAAAAAAATGCTTAATTGCTTGCTTACATCTGTGGGAATGTGCACCTGAGTCCAGGTGCTTATGGAGGCCAGAAGAGGCTGTCAGATCCCAGAAGCTGGTGTTATAGAAAATAGTGAGTCTCCCAGAATCTGGGAACCAAACTCAGGTCCTCTCTCCCCCAAGGATTTACCTTTTTTGATTCAAAAAATACCTGTGCAGTATTGGCATAGAAACCAACCCTGATTTCTCCCCTGTGGCATTGCGATTCTTCTATCGTCTAGTCTGCGTCTGCCTCCACTCCGTTGCACTGCATGTTTTACATTTGTTTTGAGACAAGCTCTTGCCATGTAGCCCTAGTTAGCTTTATTTAAACTTGCTATGTGTATCAAGCTGGACTCAAACTCATGGCAATCCTGTCTCTGCCTTTGCTAGCATTATAGGTGTGCACCCCCATGCCTGGCTTACTTTTCAGTTAATATATCATAAGCATGTCCAAGATCTCTGCATGGTCCTTACAATGATGATCTTTAATGACTACATAATGGCCCGTCAAATAGCCAAGCCTAATTTATTTGGCCATTTTCCTATGGTTAAACATCTAGGCCATTGATTTTCAGACATTTGTAACTGCAGCAACTGTGTTTTAAGAATCCATAGGAAGGACCCAAATATGTTCTATTGATTCTTTGTGAATACTTCAGCCTGTTTACTTTTCCTAAGTACCCTGTGAAATAGGAGCCGTTATTAACCTACTTCCTGATGTGAGAACAGGTGTCGCACGTACTCAAAATCTCAGACACAGCTGATTATACATGTGAGACATGAACCCAGGCACCTCAGACCTCAGAGCTCAGATTCTCGGTGAGGGTATGGTTCAACTTAGACCACATGGGCTGAGACAAGGAGAGCAACAGCAGCCAATAAGTGATTATAGGGGCTGGGGATGTGGTTCAGTGGGCAAGAGCCCCTGAGTTCAAAGGACCCAAGTTCAGGACCCTGGCACCCATGTGGCTGTATGTGCATGTAAACCCAGCACTGGGGAGCAGAGAAAGGCCGATCCCAAGAGCCCTCTGTGCAGCCAGCTTAACCCTAATGGTGGACTTCTGTTCAGTGAGAGACCCTGTCTTGAGGCCACAAGGCTTCAAGCACTAGAGAAAGACACCAGATAACATCGCCCAATATCCTCACATGCTGTCCTGTGTTTCCAGCAGCCTTTTCCATGAAGGCTTCTGGTGCCAGCAATCCCTGTCTGACCAAGAGCCCCAGCTTTGCGATTTTCCTTCCTCAGAATCCAATATACCACTCCATGGGCTTTGGAGGAGTGGGTATGACCTAGACATAGCTGTTTTGGGTTAGTCTACCAGAGTCACTTAAAAAGCAGACAGGGCGGGGGTGGGGGAGGCAGCTCCCCTATTTGCTGGTGGCTCAGCCTTCCCTGCAGACACACCTCCCTGTCCTTCTCTGTGCTGGCTGAAAACAAATCCCTAATTGAATTTCACCTTGCAGAACTCTATGGAATGACAGGCTAGTGCCTCCAATTAACTTCTGAGACAGTGTTAAATAAGAAGCATATTGCATCCTGTGAAGACATTGGGACTGAGAGGCCAAGTCCCCCACCTCCACCCCAGCTCTTAACCCCCATGATGTCTTCAGTGGAGCTGGAGTTACTCGGGACTTTTCTGGTCTGTATCTCAGGTCAACAGTTAGCTTGGTGGAGTCCAGAAAGGCCACATTCCTCAGTCGCCAAGCCATGATAGGGAACTGACTATGTACCAGGCACCAGGCACCAGGCACCTCCCTCTAATGACACAGTGCCCAGGTGACAGATTTCCTGCTCTAGAAAAATATCTAGATACAGGCATGTCTTGGTAATTTCAGGTGTCTGTGGGTATTTAAACTAAAGCACATGTCCAGGGCCAAATACACATGGGACCAGGAATGTATCATGTTTTGGGGGTATGGAAATGAATCAACATGGAGAACCCCTAAATCTCATGATAGGGCTGCCTATGAGGTTTTTTAGGGTTTGACTGTGAAGTGTCCCCCCACAGGCTCATGTGTTTGAACACTTGATCACAGCTGGTAGCACTGTGTTGGGAGGTTGTGAACCTTTAGGAGGTGGAGCCACACTGGAGGAAGTGAGTCACTGGAGGCTGGTTCTTCCTGTCTGCTCTCTGTTTCCTGAGTGTGAACACAATGTGACCTGCTGCCTCATGCTCTCCATGACTGCCTCATGCTCTGTCACCACCACCTGGGTGACCACCAGGAACGGACAGCATCCCTTCTTAAACTGTAAGCCAAAATCGAACATCCCTCTCTTAAGGTGTCCCTTGTCTGGGACATGGTCAAGGCAATAAGAAAAGTAATGAATACACAGACCTCTTGTTACTGAACTTGGGGGTCACAGCTCGCACCCCAAGAAGTCCTGGCCTGACAAACACAATATACCACACCTGGTTTCACATGGGTGCTGGGGATCGGAACTCAGGTCCTTACGTCTGTGCGGCAAGCACTTCACCAACTGTGCTGTCTCCCCAGCCCCTCATCAATGCTGCTGTTGTTGTTGTTGTTTTAACTGTTGTTGAAGCCTTATGGCCTCATTCTTAGGCTTCTGGTTGATTACAAACCTGAGCCATCAGCAAAACCCTTCACCCTGTCCTGTCTTTCCTTTTTGGCTCCTTAACTCAATTCCCTGATGGCAAGAAAGCTTATTCTGACATTTATTCCCTGATCCTGGGCCCAGCATATGCTGTCTCCTTCTCCGGCCCAACCCAGCCGTGATGAAATTTCAGCCTCACTGCACCGCGGCAGCAACGAGGCGCCATCGCTAGGGACCGCCCCTGGATACGGTTCAGGAGCACCAGTGTTTTCATGCAAACCAATAGCTTCTCACAGACCAGGGAGCCGCCGCCATTTTCCAGGTAGCTTTCCTGTTCCTCTGACAGCACATTTGTCAGTCTCATCATGCACGCATGTATTTTTTCCTCTATGCCAGTCTGATTTAAAGATTAGTATTTATTTTTCATTATATGTATACATGTGGGTGCGTGCACATGAATGCAGGTGCCAGTGGAGACCAGAAGAGGGTGTCAGATCCCCCCGGGGCAGGAGTTACAGGCAGTTATGTGCTGCAGGACTAGAGAGTTGGGAGCTGGATGTGAATCCTCTGGAAGAGTAGTCCTCGCTCGCTCCAGCCCAACAAGACTAATTTGCATACTGAGTGGCACAGCCGCCACTTTTTCTGGTCCTTGGAACTTAAGCAAAATTTGGAAAAAGTGCACATTGTACACATTTATAGAAAGAAAGAAAAGTAATAATACATCTTAATGAAAATAGTAACTCAGAAAACCCACTGGAATGCCATCTGGGTTGTGGCTGTGCCGCCGATAAGAGACCCACCTTGTCCACCTTCCGTCCGTGAAAAGGGCCTTTCTTCTTAGCCTGTGTCCTGACAGGAGAGAAGCTGCAGCGAGGGTGATTAAATTATCAGGCAGAAACACGGGACTCCAGGTAACCGACTCTCTCATGTTTCCTGAGCCTTCCCTCAGACCTCACAATCTTTATTGCCTTTATTTCAAAAGTGTTTGTTTACTTTTCTCCATCAGCTTTAATTAATTTTGCTGTAGGCTCATAAACAGGTGAGAATGGAAACTTTTTTTGATTTGCATTCATCCTGAAGTAAGCTAACTAATTAAACGTTCTGAGTCGGTTTTGCTGTGCTGCGCCAGAGCCCCGGGAAAACGGCTGGAAAAGTCTCGGACTTGTGATTAGTCTAACAAGGAAGTGGAAGGGGCTGGGGGACTTGTGATGGTTTGGGGTAAATGTTAAAGGTCCATCTGTACTGAAGTTCTTTTCGGGGCTCGGAACATGACTCAGTGGGTAAAGAGCTTGCTATGCGGACTTGAGGACCTAAGTTCAGATCTGCAACACCCATGTAGAAACTGCATGCGGTTGGAAACACTTGCAACTACAGAGGTCTGGGGCAGAGACAAAAGGACCCCAGGGGCTCACTGACTGCTGATCTAGCCCACAGGGAGAGCTCCAGGATCAGTGAATGATCCTGTCTCAAAAGATAAGACAGGAAACAATTGAGGAAGACTCCCAGCATCCATCACTGGCCTCCGTAGATGTAGGCATGCACGCTCTAGAAAACACACCTGCACATGAGCATACACACACACACACACACACACACACTCTCACACACACGGGGAGGTGGGGAGGGGAGAGAGGAAACTTGTTTTTGTTTCAGGAAGATCAAATTATACACATGCCAGTGAGCTTCTCGTGATTGGAACAAAGAAGTGTAGAGTGAACTGAAGTGAAAATGGACCAGGAGCACTGTCATTTCCAGTGCCATCACTTGTCAACTGGTGGGAAACAGATGCCAGGACGCTGTGTATAGATTTTAACCTGATATACGGATATAGTCAAGTTCATCCATGAAGTGTCTTGGCAATGAAAAAAAAAGACACTATGCTGTTCCTTTTAACTGTCAACTTGCTACAGCCTAGGACCACCTGGGCAGAGAGCATCAACTGAGGTTTGTCTAGGTCAGGTAGGCCTGCACGAACATGTCTGTGAGGGGTGGTCTGAACAGTGTGAACTGGTGAATTGGTGGGTACATCCACCCTGATGTGGGTGAAGCATTCCATGAGTTGGGCTTGAACTGTGTACGAGTGAAGAAATCGAGCACTCAGCCAGCAGGCAGCATGGCTGCTTTCTTCTATCTCCACTCTAGGCTGTGGGTGAGATGCGGATCTGCTTGAGATCTTGCCTCAACATCTCCTCGGTGATGGACTGGAACCTGGAATTACAATCCTCTTCCTCCCCTAAGTTGCTTTTGGTCAGAGCAATTTAATCACAGCAACAGAAATGAATCCAGGATGGATAGTATTTATTAAAGATAGAAATTCAAGGCACTTTCTTAGAGCTGATTTGCAGCACATTTATTGATAAAAGAGAGTCATCCTGTTATAAAAAGAACCTCTGTGCTTAATAAGAAAGTCAAATGAGTTCAGTTTAAAAGAACTGAGAGATACAAAGTCATTTGACAAAACAAACATGTATGACCAATCAGTACAGAAAGAGCTCTTCCAGCATACCAACCAGCAAATTCCAAGTGACATTTATATACAATTGCACACAATGTTTTTTGTCTAGCTGGTTGCTAAACATTATGTCTAGAAATGCCATGTATTGGCCATGGCACAGGAAAACAGTGACCCTCAGTGACGACTGTTGGGATTATGTATTGGAACAACTTGGAAGCTTGGTTTGTCATTATCTGTTAAAGCCAAAGCTGTGGAGCCCATTCCCAGGAAAACACTTAGAAGGAACCCATGCATATGGGCTCTGCTAGCAGAGTTTGCAAAGACAGAAGCAAGCAGTCTGTGTGCCCACTGACAGAAACGTGGCTGAGCAAAGGGCAGCGCAGTATCCCGGGACCTGCCCCACAGCACAGTGGTTTTCTAGGACATGCTGTAGCATGAAAAGCAGCGTTTCCAGGAAATCCCAATGGTATAAGTCCATGCACACAGGACAAGAATGGCTAACATGTTTAAAAACAGAGGAATAAAAGGTTAAAGCACAAGGATAGACAATTGATGCTGTCATTTCTTGGAGGGTGGGGAGGGGGAGCTTGAGGAAAGATCTGGGGAGGCATGGACATACGGGATTCTTTATGGGAACAAGGGCAGGTTATAGTTTCCTTATACCTTGCTTATATTGACTATACTGGGTGAAGAGGAAGGACAGTCATCCATCAATAGGCTGAAAAAAAAAAGGAATTTATAATGTTCTGATGGCAATATCATGTAGAAATAAAAGAAAGGATGAGACGGTACAAGTTTAGAGCCTGCCTGGAATTGCAAACAAGCTGTTGGCACCAATGTGCAAGACAGGAGTGGCCAAAAAAGTTCCCCAGTTAGAAACAACAGAACTGGGTGACCTTGTGGAATAAGAGGCTGAATCAGCTATGGGCAATGTCTAGGTCATGAGCTGGACCTGACTTTACAGTTGCAGTGCCTCTGTCCCCACGAACAACAGGATTCTGACCCTTGCTGGGTTATTGGGTCTTTTCCCCACTAGGAGCTTAAGCAACGATTCCCGTCTATGAACATGGAAGAGCAACAGGAGGTAGAAAAAGTGTGTGGTGCCTGATGGCTACATGGGAGTATCCTTTGGCCCACGCAATGTGGATCTCCCATTTCTAAGAAGGAACTAGAAAGTAGTTATCCTTGGGTGCCTTTATGGGGTAAAGGGCAAGGTGGGGAAACAAAGGGACCTCAAGGTCTGGCTGTAATGGTCAACTTGACATGACCCAGAACCACCTGGGAATAGTGTCTCAATGAGGGATAGTCTCCATTGAATTGGCCTGTGGCCTATGGGGAGTTGTCTTAATTAGATTAACTGACGTGGGAAAATCCAGCCCACTGTGGGTGGCACCATTCCTTAGGCAGGGTGCTCTGGACTGTATGAGAGTGGAGAAACTGGACTGAGTACAGCAGGCATGCATTTGTCCATTTCTCTCTGCTCTTGACTGTGGATGTGACATGGTCAGAGGTTTGAGGCTCCTGCCTTGACTTCCCCACAATGATGGACTCTACCCTGGAATCAAGAGCAGAAATAGCCTCTTTCTCCTGTGAGTTGCTTTTTTGTTGCATATTTTACCACAGCAGCAGAAATAAAACTAAGATGGTGGCCCCTTGCCTTCCTCTTCCCATTGTTCTGTCCATAGTGAGCTATCACAGGGCTGTCAGCTGTAAAAGACCTCGAACACACTCCTCTCTCCCACCTCTATGTCCACTGGGCACCATGAATATGACATTGGTGACATCACCTCTGTGGTTTTGGGTGCCTGCTGGGGTCACCAATCCTGTGAGTTCAGCCGTCATCAGAGACAATCCACTCAGCCCTTCCCTGCAGGGCAGGGTCCCTTCTGCCCTTCTACAGTGGGTGTCATTCCACCTGCAAATGTGCTCAGCATGGGAGCTCAGTGTCCTCAGAGCAGGACTCCTCCATCAGGCTGAACCCCAGCCTCTGGGTCCCAGCTGGGGCACGCGGAGCTGTTCCCAGTTCAAGTATGAGATCTCTGCACAGTGGGAGATAGCACAGTTCTCCTAGGCTCCGAGGGGGCCTTCAGATCATGGCACACCAGGTTCTATCTTTGCATCCTCCCTTTTAAGTCTGAAAAGAAGGCTTAAGGTTTCAGACTAGGCAACCACAATGACGCCACGGCCATTCCTCTCCCTCTAGACACTCCGCAACCTGCTCTCCTCCAGGCGGCTTCTGGCCCCTCTCCTTTCCTACAAGCTCACAGGCACAAGAATGATCTGAGAGTCTAGCCCAGCTCTGTCACCACAAGCAAAAGCTGTCACCAGAAAGAGCTGGCATTTACAGAAAGCCTTCCATAGTGCCCCTGCTCTGGGTTAGCCTCTTCGTGCTCAAATGTTTTGTGGTTCAAAGAAAAACCAAATCTACCTCGAATGTTTTCTTTCTTTTAGAGACTGAAAAGAAATGAGACAACAGCTTGCCTTGGCCATGGTTTTATGGAAATCTAAAGAACCCATACTCTGTGATGGCAAACTTTGTCTCACTCTATATCCAGTGAGCCCCTGCTACAGCTTAAAGCGGGAGGCAACCGTCACCCATTCATTTTCCTGAGCCCCTTTGTTATGCTTCTGAAAAGATAACCCAGCTCAGGCAGTGGGAGCAGAACCCTTGAGATCTAGGAGCTGGCCCTCACGTGTCTGTGAGGGTTGAGCCTGGAAAGCAAGTGCAGCATTAACAGATCCCCAGAACAGAACTGATGGCCTCCGAGACCGTCCTTCCCTGTGCTCATTCGCAGGAAAGCAAGCACCAGCACATTTTCCAGACACTGAGCATTTGTGTTTTCTATTTTGGGGGACCACCAGTTCCTGCTGCCTGCAGGGATCCCAAGCACTTTTTATTTCCCCTGGTACTAGGGTTTGAACCCGGGGACCCCATGAATGCTAGGTGAGCTTCCATCTCAGCCAGCTTTTTACTTTTTTTTTTAAAAGACAGTTTGTAAGAGAGTTCTCCCTAAGCTATCCAAGTTGGCCCCCAAATCTCTCTGAAATCCAAGCAGACCATGAACCTTCTATTCTCCTGCCACTGCCTCCCAAGTAGCTGGGACTGTGGGTCTGCCACACCAGTCCCCAGAGCTCTTGCCTATAAAACACACAGGCCCTGCACAGACTGAGAAACCTTGGGCACCCAATTCTGATCCCACCAAGCTCAGGTGTATGTCTCCAGCCAGGCTCTTCTACTTCCCCTCAAAAAAAGGACAAAAACTCTCCAGGGGTCAAGGGTATGTGTGAGTGTTTCAGCAAGTGTGCCAGCATGGTGGGCAGTCAGTGTGCTGAGCTGAGTGTCATCAGTGAAAGAGAGCACATTCCAATCCCCGCACTGTGTGACTGCAACCTTTGGAAGAACAGCCTTCTCAAGAGTGGTTAAGCTAATGGTCTCGAGATGAAAACAATACCTTGGATTCTGTAGGTGTACCCCAAACGCTGTCTTGAGGGCCTTGAGAAAGGTGAAGGGAGAGAACACAGACTCACAGAAAAGCAGGGATGAGGGGACAGCACAGACAGAAAGGCATGGCCCCTAAGATCACACACCCACGCCAGGCTGATGGCAAGGAGCAAACCCTGCTCTAAAACCTTCTGCAGGAGCCCAGCCCTGCCCACATCTTAAAGCTGGATTTGAACCTCTAGAAGCAAAAAAGAATACTTTTCCATGGTTCTGAATCCACAGCCCTCTTCCCAGGTTTGTCGTGCTTTATTGTGGCAGCCCCGGGAGCTGGATTCAGCCTAGGGAGACCAGAGACTTGGTTACCACAGTACAGCCGCTCCCCAGCAGTCCCTTCCTGGATGTAGATTTAGTCATTCACAAAATGCTACTTCCACCTCTCTCTCTCTCCCTCCTGCCTCGGTTGAACTGTTTACCTGCTGTGCATTGTCACCCAGTATGGGTCTCAATCTCTCTTTCACGGCTGGCTAACTCTTGCCTCCCTGGCCCACAGAGGAGAGGCTCTTCCTGCCATGTGTGTCAGCCGTTGGGTAAAGGAGTTGTGTGAGACTCATGAGCTCACAGGTGCACAGCACTCGACAGCTACACTTCTCTGCAGACATGGGACTCTTCAGCTGCACTGGATCTTGTCTAGTAGAACTCAGCAGCAAGTTCCAGAGCAAAGAATGCAGCAGTTGGCTGCTGAGTGCCCAGGGCTTTTCAAAGCCACTGTGCTTTTTCAACCTGACTTGTAAATTGAGGCTCAAAGTTCCCTGCTCTTAAAAAATCTGAAGTGTGAGGGGATTTAGAAAGAGCCCACAGGGCTGTTTGTCAGGCCTTGCTGATGGGCAAGCCATCCTGTTGGAAAAGCAAATGTTTCTTCAGCTTAGGTCTGAGTGATAATGGAATATTCTGGAGGTGAGCAGGCCTTTCAAAGCCGTAATGCAAGGGAAAGAAGTTGACACTGGATCTCTCCTGAATCTCAACTGGGAATTGCTAAATACATTCAGAAAGGGCCATAGGAGCATGCCACCGTACCACACAATGCCTTCGGTGACCTCTTGAAAGTGGTTGGTGTAGGGTTTGTTTGTTTGTGTTTGTTTGTTTGTTTGTTTGTTTGTTTGTTTGGACCGTGTATCACACTGCACTATGATTCTGTGTTTAAGAGGCATCGTCTCTTCTAGCAGAATGTGAGCATGTTCAGAGTCTATGATAGCTTTGTTCTTCTGTGTACACACTCCAGTGCAGGGCAGACTCAAAGCAAGCATCCATAAAGGGTAGCGTTGAGCCAAGCAGAATGCTTGCACTACACATCTGGGCGGGGCAGCTCACCCCAGAGTTAGATAGCCCTAGCAAGAACACCATCCATTTGAAATGGTGGAGATACTTAGAATGTAGGAAATATAGAGTGTGGGGAATGCAATAGCACTGATGAATGCCTACCTCTCTATATACAGCCTAAAGTCAGCTCTTAAAGTCAGGACCTGTCTCTCACTATCCTTACTTTCATCTAAGACATGTTTTCTTCATTGTTACTAAACATGGAGCCTATTGACCTACATCCCTCCCACATTTGTTGTTTTCAATTTGTGTGTGTGGGGGGGGTACCTATAGAAGCCAGAAAAAAAGGGGCTTGGATCCCAATCCCCTAAAGTCAGAGTTACAGGCAGTTGTAAGCCGCCCAGCATGGGTGCCAGAACTGAGTTCAGGTTCTCTGGAAATGCAGCAAGTGCCCTGTGGTTGCACATGATAAGAAATCAGCCTCTACTCCACAGAGGATGAATGGAGGATCCTTGATCCCTCTCAGGCCTAACAAGAGACTGAGGAGGGCAGCAGCCACATGGTACATTTAGAGACCAGAGAGGAACAAGCCTTGGGTTCAGGTGCTCAGGTTCAAAGCCAGGGAACAGCAGCCATCAACTTGTACCCAGTGCCTGTCAGCCCTCTGCAGTGGGGAATAGGTCCTTGTCAGTCTGTCCCCTGCCATACTGTTTCCAGAGATGAGCATTTATCTAGGCTAGCAGAGGTCTCAGGAGGTAGAGATGCACACACAGGGACAGGGAAGGTTATTTAAAACCTCAAATAAAATGGGATCTGTGAGTACCACAAACTAATGGGGCTCTCCTTCTGCCCTTAACTCAACATATATTGAGCACCTACTGTGTACCTGACCCTGTTCCATTCAGTGGGGAACAAAGATGAATCAAATACATTAATCAAATGTGCATTAAGTTCTACGTGTCTACGTTATTCACTGAATGGCATCCTGATGGCTTGGATGAAGGAACGCAGTTTTCCAAAGTGACGTTCACAGTGCAGATTCATGGTGAGTGGAAATGACTCCACGTGACATGGAGGACCAAGGAGAAGATGCTGCCCTTTTCCAGGCTGCAAGCCCAGAGGGTCCAGAACACGCCCCCTCGCCGTTCCATCTCAGCGTGTTTAATTTCAGATTTGTGTGGTCCTGATGGAGCTACTTCATCAAGTTTTATTCTTCATAAAAGACCCATTTCCCTAGACTCAAAGAGCGCCTTCTTCTAATTCACTGTTATTTTATAAATTCTTTCATAGCTTGCATCAATCACAGCCCCAACTTCTGAACCATAAAACAGCAGCTTGCAGCAGCGCCACGCTAGCCACTGTGTATTTACTTACCGAGTCCGAGAATCTGTTTGCAAAATTGGCAACGTCGCCCCTCCCCCAGCAATGTGCCTTACTTTCTTCTCGCTTAACCAGAGTCTGAGATGGGCTGAATTGCAACATCCTATACCTTGGTATCTCATTACTATGGTAACCACACTCAGCCCTACCTTGCATGCAAGCTTCCCCAGCCTGTGCTTGACCAGGACGCCACCTACAGTGGGCTCAACCTGAGTGAGAAGTCAGGCTCTGTGCTTAGCCTCTGCAGTCTGGGTTGGTTGGGTGACTCGGAGCCTCAGGAAGTTGGTGCTAAAGAGTACCAACGCTGATTTCTGCCATTAAAACAAATAAGGGGGGTGTCAGCTTATTGTTTATAGTCAATCAATGAAAGACAAGACTCATGAGTTACTGTCCCTCCCCCCGACCTTCATTGCTACCTTAAGATGGAATAGAAGCTGAGATATGACTCAGAGGGTAAGGCAACTGTTGGCCAAGCCTGACACCTGAGCTCAATCCCTGGAACCCGCAGGAAGGTGGAAGGAGACTCCACAGCGTTGCCCTCTGACCTCCACATGCAAACTACAGTACACGTGCTCATCCACACAAATCATACACATGCGTGCACACAAATAAACACATATAATAAGAAATTCAAGGTCTATTTATAAGATGGAGAGTTAGATGACTCCGAGGTTAAGAGAACTTGCCACTCGTGTAGAAGACCTGGATTTGGATCTGGACACCCACGACGCTGAGTGCCTCACAACCACCTGTAACTCCAGCTTCAGAGGGTCTGGCGCCCTCTTCAGGCTTATGCTGTCACCCCTACACACATAGCACACACTCACACACATAGACACACATAAATAAAAATAAATGTTTAAGAAGTATCTTCAAGTTAGAAGAGAGATGATCTTAAGACCATTCCATTCCTTCTCTCACTTTCTTTTGACTCCCACTCACATTCGGTTTACTAACGCCCTGCTGAGCAGAGAGCATCATTTTGCTGTCGTGAAGGCTCTTAAGCTCCCATGAGGACGGCACCCCTGGCCGCTGCCAACTAGATGCCAATGTCTCATCTGTGACAACCCAGATCACCTGCAGGCATTGCCAAATGCCCCCCAGTGGTAAAATTACACTAAACCAAGGAAAATTGAACTCACTTTGTAAAAGCCTTTAAATTGGTTAAAGGACCAAAACACACACACACACACACACACACACACACACACACACACACACCATCTTTTTTGTGGTATTGTGGGACTGCATTTTCATAGTTGAGAACTGCGGCTGCTTCATGCCGCTCTAATATTTAGATTTCCCTTTATTAGGGTGGACTATTAGGGATTGGATCTCCACTTACACTTGCTTCTTTAGGGTGTTTTAGACACGATCAGATATTTCAGCGTACAGCACCCTCATCAAAAAAAGGGGATAGCTGGCAAAAAAATATAGAGAGAGAATATTTTAATAAGTTTAAGAAAAATATCGCCTTAACGATGAAGGAGCTGTGGGCGCAGAGGAGTTGATAAAATGCCTGCCTCACAAGCACAAGGCCTGAGTTTGATCTCCAGAGCTCAGGTTTTAAACAGCAAGGCATGGTGGTGCATGCTTTAAACCTGGTGCTGGAAGACAGAGCCGGGAGGACTCCTGGGGCTTGCCAGCCAGCCAGTCTACCTGAATGGTGAGCCCCAAGTCATTGGGAAACCCTGCTCCCTCCCCACCCGCAAAAAAATAAAAAGATGAATGATGGATGGGTCTTGAGAAACCATACCTGTGCTCTGTCCCTCTGACTTCCCTGTGAGCACAAGCGTCTGCATATGCATATGCAGCACACACACACACACACACACACACACACACACACACACACGCACGCACGCACGCACGCGCGCACACACACACTTGTGAACACTCCCAGATGAACAGCAACAAAGTGACTCCCGACAGAAGGGATCTCAGTTTGGGTTGTTTGTTACTTAGTAGCTCAGAAACAATTTTTTTCCTAAAGCCTGGCCCACCCCAGCTTAATTAAAAAGTGGCTCCCTAGATAAACAAGGCACAGACTGCTGAGAGACTAAAACCGTCTTAAGGTGTGTCTGTCGCCACTCCTTTATTCACATCAAAATAAACAAGCTTTGGAAGCAGATGGGAGACAGGCATTGCGCAACTTGTCATAACTTATTACATATTTGACTGCCAATTTGTACTTAAAAAACCAACTAGCTCCAGGGAAGGAGGGAAAATTGGAGAGGCGAAGTCTATTGCATTTCAAATCAAGTCCGCGGTAATCGCAGCCGCCCCAGAGACACTTAGGAGTTGCAATTAAACGGAGTTAGCAACTGCCTCAAAATCGAAGGCGCGCTCACTTTGAAGAGCAGGCTTGTGCTCCTGGTTGGTGATGCTTACTCAACATAGACCTGCACCCAGAGGGTAGACGTTGTAGGAGTTTAATTCTATGTTGTTCTGGAAATGAAAGTCCAACTCTACCTAGCAACCAAAACAGCCGGTGCCAACACATGGCTTGACTTGGCTTGGCTTTGGTGGTGGCATCATTGGTGGTCCCTAAAACCCATCTGTGAAAGGCTGGCATTTGGCAAGCATGCTGCAGTTTGTTCCCAGCATTTTTTTTTCTTTTCTGCACCTGTTTATTTGTATTTTTAGTCTACCTCTTAAACCTGCTGAGTTATCCATTTAAAATGGAAAAGTCCCACATTGAAACTAAAGTCTGTGTTGAATTATGTATCGTTTTCTAACTTGTGTGTACTGAGTCATTAATTTATACGCCCCTACCAGCTGTCGATTGCCACACCAAAACTCCATACCTTAAAACAGCAGCCATGTATCTGCGCTTAATTTGTGAGTTGGGGAGGGCTTTGCTGGGTGATTCTTCTCCTCTGCTCGCCTGAGACTGTTCTCCCTAGGCTGATCTCAGCTGGATGTTAGATGGTACAAGATGACCTCAGCCTTCAATGTCTGATAGTCTATCAAAGGTGTCAGCCAGGGACAGCCAAGGGCAGCCCGCTCTTACAAAAGGAGACTGAGTTCTGGGAAGATAAGTTCTGTGTGTAGAACTGTAAGGTTTGTCTGTGTGCCACTGGTCAAAGAAGGCCCCATGACTCACCCCACAGTCGTTGTGAGAAGGGACAACATAAGAGTATGGCTGTAAGAAGGTGTGAGCTCCTGAAGCCACTAGTGAAGCTGCCATTCCCTAACACAGGCCTTACTCATCTCTGGTACCCAGCATTTCAAAGGAGTCTGATTTGAATACTTGATCATACCTGAGAAACTAACTGCATATTTCAGATTTCTTTCCTGAATTAGTGTTTGCCATAGTTAGTCTAAAGGAACAACATTTGCTTTCTTGGTTAATATTATGTATATGGTAAAGTGTGGAGATGGGAGATGACCCGGTCAGTAATTGTCATGTAAGCATTAAGACCTGAGTTGAGATCCCCAGCCTCCACGCATAGAGCAGGGCGTGATGACATGTTGCCTGTAACCCTGACATTGAGAGGAGAGTGGAGACAGGGGCCACATCAGTGAGCTCCAGGTTCAGTGGGAATGCTAGAGGAAGACTCTACATGCATGCCCACACATGTACACACACATGGGGCCTGGCAGATGGCTCAGTGGAGAAGAGACCTCTCCATGAAACCTGAGGTCCTAAGTTCAAATCTGCAGCACCTGTGGAAAAAAGTCAGAATGTAGTCATGAATGCCTACGGGGCACTGATGGGGCAGAAACAGGATTGCTCGTACTGGCTGGCTGTCAGCCTGGCTCCAGCTTCACCCTGTGTTAAAGGAAAGAACCAGAGCGCGGCAGGGCAGGACATCCGACTCCCTTCTCCAGCCTCTGCATGTGCCTGTGGACATGCATGTGAACAGGTGTTCATACACTAGAGAGAGAAGGGGAGGAGAGAGATAAAGATGTGTGTTTTCCCAGGCGTTCCTTCATGCCTCTGTGAGAGATTAGCTGTGGCTGTAGAAAACAGCAAACTCACACAGTGACTTAAGCAAAATAGTCCTCTTCCCACAGAAGTTCATCTGTTACAGAACCTACCTCCGAGCTCATATTAAGGATGTGCAGTTCACACCTTCAGGGAGAAGAATCATGGTGACTTCAGTCACGGTCAAAAGACAGAAAGTACTCAAGTTCAGGCCAGTGTCTGCCACACTTGCCTTGTTTGACCTGCCTGAGTACACTTAATTATGTTTTGCTTTTAAAATGTGAACAAGTGTCCAGCACAGAAACATACCAGCAACTTATTTTAAACTCCCAACTCCCATCTTTGCCTGAAAAGTTGGAACTCTGACTTCCCCCAGATCTGTGTGTCAGTGTACAGAGGGTACCATGAGATGGAAAACAGATGACGCCTTAGCTTACTGTGGCTCTGTCCCCACCACTGCTGATGTCTTGAGAGCATTATAATCATGTGAGTATCTCTAGAGGGTGCTGCACAGATCCTTAACCTAATCACCCCTGACCTGGTGCCTAGACACAGAGAGCTACACATTGAGGTCAGCGGGGGCAGTAGTACTGCTGTCAGAAAAGGAACCAAAGTCATTGACAGCTCTTCATGAAAACTCACATTAACCCAAACTCCCCCTGTCTACCACCACCTGAAAACTGTGGGGGGAGGGGACTGGAATGGTGAATGACAGTCCCTGGATGATCAAGGGCCAGAGGGGATGGACATGAAAAGCTGCTTCTCCCAGGCTGGTCTGAGGTCTTCGGCTTCCATCCCCCATTCCTCCTGTTTTTCCAGTCACTTTGAAATCCTCCCTCTGCCCTTTACCACAGGACAGAGAGCTGACCTCCTTCTTCCAATGCACCTGCCAGGAGAGCATTGGGGTAATGAGCAGACGTACCTGAAGTCCAGTTAGGGGGTGTGGCTTAGGGTCTACACACCATCGGAGGGAGATAAAGTGGTCTTGAGACAGTTGCAGGTCAACTGGAAACAAGACACTATTTAAAACTTCCTGAGATGTCATTTACAGCTCCTTACTTGGGATATGAGCCGCCTGTGGAATCCAGCAGGTTGGGTGGTTATCTTCCATAGAGTTGCCGTTCAGTGGTTTACACAGTTTACTTAACAGTTCCTGAGCTCTCAGGGATGTTGAGACCAGAGGAAGGATGCTATGTGTGTACATTCCTCAAAAGTCTAGCCATAAAGAAAGCATAGCTAGAGTCCAAGGGATCTGATCCCACAAGGCATACATTTCCCTGAGCAACATGTCCCTCCAAACTGAGTTCTAAAGTGTGGTTGTCAGCTGGGGCTGGGGTCGTGGCTCAGTTGGTCAAGTGCTTGCTTTGCAAGCATGAGGACCTGGGTTTGAGCCCCAGAATCTATGTTTAAAGAAAAAAAGTCAGTATGAGAGAGAGGCACATACTTATAATCCCAGGGCTAGGGAGGCAGAGACATACGGGTCTCGCTGCACTCACACACCCCTGTAAGGTCTGCAGCTGCCCATACCATACTGATGGACCATTCAACATAGCCCAGTCTGTGAGTTCAGGCCAGTGAGAGACCCTGTCTCCAAAAAAAAGTGGGTAGTGCCTGAGGAATGGCACCCATAGTATCCTCAGACATCTGTAAGTATGTGCAGATACACACAAAATAAACAAACAAATAAAGCTTGTGTCTTTCCTGGACTTGTTATATATGTAGGAAGATTGAACTGTCATTAAAAAAGAGTTAATTGTTAGATATTGCAATGGTCCATTCACCTACAAAATACCACGTTGTGAACGCCACAGGGCGTCTGTGGAGCCAACACTTCATGATAGAATGGAGAAAGTGGAGAAAATCCTGTGAAGTGTGAGTGTGTGTGTGTGTGTGTGTGTGTGTGTGTGTGTGTGTGTGTGTTATGTGCACATGTTTGCCTGCTGTCCTGTGACACACAAGAGCTCATTTGATGACATCTACTGGCTCTGTTCCTATGTCTTAATGTCGCACACCCCCTGTAAGGCTTGCAACTGCCCTCACCACACTGCTGGAAATACAGCGCCCAGACCTAAACACCTATGATGTGTAATTCACTTATAGGAACAAGGATTTTCTAAAACAGAGCCTGGCACTTGGTGACCAAGCAAAGGACAAGAAATGTCATGAATATGCTGAGAATTAATGACTGTTGCGTTCTCAGCCCTAAATGCGACATCTCTACCAACTTCTCTCCCGCAAGGCTCTGAGAGCATCGTGGAAGAGGTGGGGGAGGAATGTAAGAGCCAGCGATGGCAGAGTGCTGGGAAATTCTGTCTTCAGGACATGGCATGGGAGTGGCACTTGTGAACTAATTTCAGTTACAATGACCATCACAAGATCAGCCCACCAAGATCAGTTAAGAGCCAGCAGGCGGCTCTGCTGGATTCAACATGAAAAGAAAAGGGAGAGAATACAATGGATGGGGTTGTCCAGGGGTAATGAGAGGAGCCTGGGCATAGATAGAGTCAATGTAGACATGTGTGAAATTATCAAATAATAAATAAAAGAATAAGAGAAGGAATTTCAAAAATAGAATAATACTACACGCAGTGCATCCTGAGGCATCTTTTAGAGCCTCCCCATCCCAAGGCCAGCCGGGGGGAGTCCGTTGCTGGCAAAGGCCTGTTGGACTCAACAGATGCAGGAAAGCAAGCTTCAGATGCACTCATTCCATAGTCAAGACGCCAGATACCAGACATTGCATCGCCTCCATCAGAGAGCTACAGTGGAAAGAAAGGGACTCTCTGCCCAAGACAGGACGGCCACCATTGTTCTCAGCCTGGCAGGTTGGCAGTTGACAGAAAATGACTGGCTAACTTGAGACTCTCAGCCACCAACCTGTAATTCTTTCATTTTTCTCCAGAAGGCTACTGCTGGGTCGCCTGGCTCTGGGAGTGACAGGGTGATTATTGCTTATTTTGACACTCCGAATATCATGATGGGAGAAGACAGAGAAGTGCTGTGTGGAGGACCCAAGGCGTGTTTATCTTGTAATTATCCTTTCCCTGCCATCCAGAAACACACACAGCATAAGACAAGCATGGCAGGAGGCTGTCAGGCTGGGGAGGAAAGGATTCTTCTCCTTGGAGTTCAGGACACATGAGCTGAGATGGGGCTGAGGTCAAGATATCTTCACAGACAGTGGGGACATAGTACAGGTGCACCTATTGACCTTGGAGTTGTCTATGGCCACTGGGTTCAGTTCCTGAAGAACATCAAACCAAGAGCTGTGGTATGGGAGAGCAGCTCCCACATTTATTTACCCCAGGGACTCTTGAGGAGTGAGAGATTTAGATAGAAATATAGAAGAGAGAAACAGACAGAAACACAGGATAGCCTCAGAGGTCAAAACCCACCTAGGTCAAAACCCACCAGCCCCTTCTGTCTCTGCTAAAGGGCTTTTAAAGGAATGCCAAGGGGTGGAGAAAAAGACCTCCCCCCAGCACAAGTGCAGAACATTCCAAACACCTGATAATCATTCACGTGGTCAAGCCATCCCTATTGCAGCCTTGCTGTGTAAAGCAAACTCAGATCTCACTAGGAAACTTCTGTGGACCCCAACACTGAGGGAGGCTGGTGACAGGTGTGTAGTTATGAAAACTGCCAAGGCAAGCTGGACAAGAGGCCAGCCATTCTCCTCTATAGACAAGATTGTGGCTCTGGTCAGATGAATTAAAACAAAGCCCAGTGCAGGCAAGTGCACGAGTCATCACCCTGTGCACTGGTGGATAAGGCAGTGTGCAGAACTGTAAGATGAATTGCAGCATCACAGAACTCAAACACACTCATAGGGCTTAGCACATAAGTGGGGGGGGGAGCGTGTATGTGTGTGTGTGTGTGTGTGTGTGTGTGTGTGTGTGTGTGTTAGCCCCAAGGTCATTGTATTAGTCACTTTTCTCACTGCTGTGACCAAATACCCGACAAGAAGCAACTGAAAGAGTGAGGGGTTACCTTGGCTCACGGTTTTAGGGAAAACAGTCCATCATGGTGGAGAAGGCAGTACATGGCTCTATGGTGGGATCATGCAGCTTGAACTCCTCAAATATAGGTGGATCAGGAAGCAGAGAGTAGATAGGTAGCAGGTTCAAGGCATAAAAACATCAAGGCCCATTGCCAGTGGCCCCCTTCCTCCAACAAGGCTCCACCTCCCAAAGTTTCTACAACCTCCCAAGACAGTGCCACCAGCTGGGGACCAAGTGTGTGAACACATGGGCCTGTGGGCCACATTTCACACCAAACACCACATCAGTTCTGTCCTTCTGTGTTGCATGGAGTGGACACTGCACAGTCTCCCCAGAAGTGGAGTTTACTAAAAAGAAAACTCAGCTGTGTGTCCACATCTGGGCAAAGACAAAGGCAGGCTTCGGACCAGTTTTTCCTATTCCCCAACAGTTGATTAAAGTGAAGACCTTTTCTGTGCACCTGTGGGACTATCTCAGGGTAACCCTGGTTCTGTCATTGGATCAATTCTATGAGAACAAAGAAGACACTCAGAAATGAGCTCCCTGGTGCACCCTGAAGGTGCTTCACCCTGGGTCTTCTCCACCTCCTCTAATCATCCAGATGCATATGTGTGTCTCGGGCCATGATGACTTCGTTTTTCTACTTTCTTTTACTCCTTCAGCTATAACTTCAATTAAATGCAGATTAGTGAGCAGTTTCAATCAATTAGGCATTCAGCAGGCGCTAGCCAAGGGAGACACACTGTGTCAAGTGTACTTAACCTGAGATGTTGGTGTAGAATTGATGAGGGCAAGGTTCCTTCTCTGCCTTCAGCCACGAGGACTTCACATCTTCCTGGATGAGATCTGGGGCTTGAAGTCTGTCCGTGACTTTTGCAGAGAGCCTGGGGTGGCCCTCCTTCCTAGGTCAGAAAGGAACCAACTCAGGAGACTGAGAGTTACTACGTAGAACCACTGGGTAGGAAACTGATGTCATTCACAGTATGGCTTAGAGGGAAATAGCATGCATCATTAACACTATCTTCCAACATCTGGGGCAGAGGAAGGGGTCTGCTTCTGCCAAGAATGTGCTATTCTTGTGTTGGACCCTGTATTTTCTCTGCAACATTTCAAAGGCAAAGAAACAAGGTACTTAGTAGATGTGCCTTGCGACACACAGCTAAGGCAATGTGGGTGAAATGAATCAAAATTACATAACACCCCCATCCAACCTTTAGAGTGACTAAATTCCCCTTTTCACCTGACCACTCACACCTAATGGTTAAAACCCTGGTTCTAATTAAGTGTGGAAAAATAAATCAATGTTCTAGCTTTGATGATAGTAAGAACATGTAAGCTAGAAGAAAGGAATTATGGGATACTGGGTTAGCTCAGTAAACTCCATGTTTTCCTTAAGCCCCTGGATTTTTTTATATGTGACTATTCCCACTGGAAAGGACAGCTGTCCTGCCAGCTAGATCACTTTAGGTAAGAGTTCCAGTTGAGCACATGAGCCAAACACATGATACTTACAAAATCATCAGGATAAGTAGCCTTATTTTTCTGAGTGGATTTTAGACCGTGCTGCTATCAGCGTTCATAATTACAATATTTTTAAAGTTAAATCGTAGCTGCAGAAGCATTATAACCACCCTGTGAGACTAACCAGAACATGGCAGATTAGGCTAAAATGTTCCCTCATGACCACCCCAACCCCAGTCTCCTCTCTGCCCTCAGACTTAACCAGCATGACCAGCGCAAGGTTCACTGTTGCGAACCTTCTGTGCTTCATAGGTCACACACATGCCTGCTGTGGGAGTTTCTTCGGCAAGCAAGGTCACACAAGAGGCATAGCAGTCACTCATCAGCCTGATGTATTTCATTTGGGGTGTTACCTGCAGTGTTGTCCATGGTAGACCACATTAGGTCTATAACTTGCCCCAAACAACTTCAGAGTGTTTCATGACATGTAGATGATGCTACCCTCTTATAGATTCCCCTGTTGCTGGACAGCTAGGTGGATTCCAAATTTCCTGCCACAACAGATAAGCTCTCCTAGGACTTCCTTGTGCAAACGGCTTGGCATGCGCGTTCTCGAGCATAGATGGCAAGAAGGCAAATGCATTATTTTCACTCCTTGCACCCAGTTGTCCTTGTAAGTCAGTAACCTGGTTTCCCTCCATGTTGGCTGTGTGTGAGCAAGACCCTCACAAAAGATGGCGAACTACCAACCCCGGGTGTTATCAAGCAGTCTGTGCTTCTTCATAGAAGTAGGTCCTGTGTCCACACCTCCTGCTTGTCCTGGCAAGATCGCACCCAGTCACCCTCATCTCTGCATCTGAAGTGACTGAGAGAGGGTGACCACTACCTAATAGGTGCTTGAGTGAAGTTGCTTTGTGTTCTCCTTATGTGGAGTAGCTTTCTCTTGAAAGTCCTTATCCTTCACCTTGCTCACACCTCCTCACTCCATGAGGAACCTTCTCTGAGCCTGGGCTAGATGAAGCTGCTCTTTGCCCTCTCCATGCCCTATTAATGATGGCTGCCTCCTTATGTCTCCGCCTCTCTGAGCTCCAGGATGCCGTGATGTCTGACCCCCTTTGTGCTTCTATTTCCCCAGCACCTGTCCCAGGCACAGACAGGCATCCCATAAGAGGTTTAAAATGAAAGCTGTTGTCACAGAGCCACAGCCAAAATGGAATGAAAGCCTGTAAAAATAAATCGCACATCAGCAGAAGGAAAAATTAAGCTGTCACTCCATCGAACAGCAGCGCTTTCTTTTCTGTATTTCAGGTCCTTTAATGTGATGGAGCTGGGAGGAAACGCTAAAGCAGAGCTTGGCAAACGATTTGTCTTCTTAATTCAGAGAGTGATTGGCAGGTTATTCCCTTGCGTTGCCCGTGGGGGAGAGGTCCTGACCATCTTGCCCCTTTGATAACCATCTCCCACCCTTTGGTCCTACCCCTCCCCTTAGGGACCACGGTGATGCGGATGACAGCATTTGATGCAGATGACCCGGCCACTGACAATGCCCTCCTGCGGTACAACATCCGTCAGCAGACGCCTGACAAACCATCTCCCAACATGTTCTACATCGATCCTGAGAAAGGAGACATTGTCACCGTGGTGTCACCTGCGCTGCTGGACCGGGAGGTGAGCTGAAAGGATTTTGTTTTCTCCTTCATGAGAATAGAACACGGCTCCCACTGAAGGAAACGTGTGGGAGTCCAGGGCACTTGAGACTGCAAAGGCAGGAACGAGATGTTTGCACACGGCTGGGTGGCCAAATCTCTGGAGATAAATGGGCTGGGATGTGACCCAGCCAAACACTCTGCAGGGCTGGGTGGCCCTGGTTATTTCTAGTCACCTGGTGACCCATCCTCTTCAAACGTCTTTCAGAAACATTCCTATTTTAAGGTCTTCTGAAAATGAGAAATTTGGAAAGCCTTGGCCTAATTTCCACGTACACACCCCACTCGTCCATGAGATGTAATGGTCAGATAAAGCCAGTGTCAGCTGACCCATTTAAACTGAGTCTGTGTACAGCCCTTGTTTATATTTTGTCTTTAATGCACCCCCATGTGGCCCTGTCCTCTCCTGAGTTCCAGGTCCACCTGATAGCTCATATGAAGTCACACACATCACACAGAAGTTGACTGTGAGTTCCCATCCATCTCTCACCCTCCCTCTACCTGAGAGCTGACCCTATAATGCAGCCTCTTGTTCCAGACACCACGATCCAGGCTTGACCCTGGATGCCAACTGCACTGTGTGACCGCCAGCCTTCCTTAATGGGCTCAGCTTTGTGCATTTTCCCTTCAGTGTTTCCGATGGAGCCATCCAGGGCTTAGGATGCTTTCTCATCTCCATTATCTCTGCTTTTCCACATCTCTCATGCAAGTCTGGGTTAGATCAGCTCCCCCCCCCACTCCGAGACTCTACACACACCCCAAGTCTGGTTTATTCTCCGGTCTCTAAGTTCACACACCTGCCATCCCATGCCAAGGCACATGTTGCCCCAGACTGTCACCTGTCTCATTAAAGTGTCCCTCTTCTACTGGCCTAAAGTCATATCATTCAATAAGAAGTCACTGGTGAAGTATGGTTACTCAAACTTTATATTAATTGAACAGGAACTATAAAAAGCAGTTTCTGGGTCACACTCACCTCTTTCCGGGGTTTAGTAGTCACATGTGGCTAGTAGAAGCTGAGGCAGTAGGCAGTGCCGACCTAGAATATAATGTCATTTCCAGAAAGTTCTGTTGACCTGGATCATGAATTTGAAATCAGAGACTGTGGTCTGTGAATGTTTGTATCTTCGCTGCCAAGTGCAGTGTGAGCACTCTGACCGTTCTAATTATATGTTCGTTGACAGAGGAAGAAGGGGAGTTGAGTTGAAACGGCCCCAAAATTTACTCTTGAGGGCTAGGAAACAGAAGGTAGGCGGGAGAAATTGCTGGAAGGGAGAGAAACTTGTGTTAAATTGTGGAGGCACTTAGAAAATCTAATTGTTTCTGGTTTAAAAACAAATCAGAAAGTAGACATTTTTGAATTCCTTTCTTTTATTTAATTTCCCCGTTTTCTTCCCAACACTCCTCACTTCTATAACTACTGTGTTGTATTTATATGTGTACATGTACAAGGGTTGAGTAGTTAGGTGTGCAGGCACATGTGTGCACAAGTGTGAGGAGGTCAGAGGTCAACATCAGACGTTGGTGTCTTCCTCAACTGCTTATTAGTTTTAGAGATGGGGTCCCTCTCAGAACTGAGCTTACAATTTCAGCCAGCCAGACTGGCCAGTTAGCCCCTGAAATCTGCCTGTCCCTGCTTTCCCAGAGCTAGAATTACAGACATATACCATACCATGTTTGGCTTTTACATGGTTGTTGGGGATTTGAACTCAGGTCCTAAGCTTGCCCAGCAAGCACTTTACCTGCTGAACCATCTCTCCAGCCCAGATATTTCCTTTTTCTTTGAGGATGATTGATGGCTTCCCAGTATGGTTCTTATTGTTCACTCACCATGTGTGCACACACACACACATACACTCATACACACACACACACACATACACACACACACACACACACACACACATATCACATATCTGCACCAGCCTTTCTGTAGCCCTAAGCACTCAAAGGTCCTTGCATTTCTTTTCAAGGAAGCAAGACCAAATACTGTGATTTTGCCACCTCAGCAGCTCTTTGTTTTGAAACAAAGCATCCTGTGAGTCCACTTATAAACCGGAGGACCATATACAACATTCTTAAAGTTTATGTGGGGGACACATGGAGGATCCTGACACTCCTCTGGCTCTTGTTGAGTGGCAATAAGTTTATCATTATAGGAGCTGAATTAAGCATTCCAATCCACAATACATAAACAGCCCCAAAAAGGAGAAATTCAATTTAACTGAAATTGGAAAATCAATGACAATGAATGACGAGTGTCACTTCTGCGGGGCTTTCCAGAGTTCAGTGCTGAGCCAGGCATCATGAGCACAATCTGTGGGAAAGAAATGTCCATGCTTTGGGCATGGGAGCTGAGCAGGATCGCTGCACTCAGCTGCTGAGTCTGCCAAGCTCCAGCTCTGGCTCTTTAAAGGGCCAGGAACTGCCCATCATGTTCAGATTCCCTGACTTGCAGTATCTCAATCTTTCTAGGCCCAGTTACCCTCCTAAGATTCACATGGATGTGTCAGGTCCCTTCAGCCAGAATGTAGACTTCCATGTCAGTTTTATTTCTGGAGAATTACTGAGAAACCTTGCTATTCTGGATATGTTTAGCCAGCTGGGTGTTCAACACGGAGCTTGCAACATTCTCTTTTAAGAAAATGTTTTGGGGCTTAAGAGGGTAGCTTGGTGGATAAAGCATTTACCTTGAAAGCATTAGGACCAGGGTTTGATCACCAGAACCCATGTTAAAAAACAGTATGTGGTAGTATACATTCATAACACCAGCTCTGAGGACACAGAGACAGGAGGATTTCCAGGACTTGCTGGCCAGTCTATCCTAATTGGTGAGCTCCAGGCCACTGACAGACCTTGTCTCAAAGGAGATAGATGAGGTTTCCAAAGTTTTCCTGCAGCCTACGTGAACATACACCCACAAGGATGTACATATTCACGTGCTCACACTCGTTTTTTAAAATAAAGAAGAGCCTGGAGAGATAATTCAGCAGTTAAAATCCTTGGCTGCTCTTGTAGAAGACCTGGGTTCAGTTCCTGGAACCAACATTGTGGCTCACAACCACCTGTAACATCAATTCCAGGGGATCTAATGTCCTCTTCTGACCTCCTCAGACACCAGACACATGTGATGCCACAGACATACATGCATGCAAAATATCCATGAACACATAAAATAATTTTTTAAATATTTTAAAAATAGGAAAAGAACAATTTTCATGGGAGACCTATGAACTTTGGTGTGATTTGAGGAGTTTGGTGTGTGTGTGTGTGTGTGTGTGTGTGTGTGTGTGTGTGTGTACAATAACAAGTGCAAACAAGTCAGGACTCCTTTGAGAGCAGTGGCTCTCCCATGGCTCCTAGTTTCTCAGTCCTGACCCAAGACTAAACTAACTTACCACCAGCTTGTCTGGAGTGAGGACTCTAAACCCCCGATTGCTGTGAGCTCAGCTGATAGCAATGTCATGCTGATTTTCCATGTGGTGTGTTTCCTTCCATGAGTCCATCTCCCGAGGAGGACCCAGCAGGAGGCGTTTGCTCTGGGGAGAAACAGATGATCTGGCATCTGGGAGGAGGTGGCACATGCTGAGCAAGGGCTTTCAACCTGCCTATTTGTCTTCCCTGTTTCCATGGCTGACTTTGTCACTGAGCACATTGATGCAGTGAGGAGATGGCCTTTAATCCACTGCGTGTGACTTGTCATCCTTCCTTCTCTCCTTCCTCCTCGCTCCCTGGGATGCTTGATATGTCCATATGTGGCCATGCTCTGAGATTCAGGAGAAAGAGGATTCTGTGTGCTCTTCCCTGACATATCCCCAGCTCTTCGTACCAAAGGGGTACCCCAGGAGCTGCTCGCTGAGTTAAAAAGAAGGAGCGATGGGGAGGGCACAGCTGATGTGTGAGATCAGTGATGACCATTTGTGAGGCTATTGATTAGCACTCCATATTGGAAGCTCAGTGTGGAAGACCAACCACAGGTTGTACTTGAGAATCGGATGCATTTTCCTTTACAACCTTGATCATATACTTTCTCTGATATTCTACCAAAATGACACTTCCTAAAACAAGGATCCTTAGATCTCTGACCCATCTACATATTGGTATTGCCAAACACAGTATCAGATGTGTAATAGAGTCAGGTTTTGTTGGCTGGATGGATAGGTAACTGGGTGGGTGGGTAACTGGCTGACTGGATGGATATAGGAGTAAATAAGTGGATGGATTGGTTGATGGTTGGGTGAGTGGGCAGATGGATGGACGGATAGATGGATGGATGGATGGATGGATGGATGGATGGATGGATGGATGGATAGATGGATGATGGGTGAGGGGATAGATAGATTAAATGTCCTGTATTCCTTAAGTTTGTATTATCTCAGAACATACTACTGGGTCCTCATTTTATTTTAGTTACTAGCTTAGTCCTACCTCTGTGTTCTTGTCCAACAGTCTAATTAATGCATTTGATGTCTAACTGGTACCAAGAGCTGCATCAGGCTCTGAGACACAGTCCACTGATCCACATGGTGAATGGCAGACGTGCGGGAATCTGTGCCTCCAGCTCAAATATTCAAGGAAATGTTTGTAGAAAATAAGGACCATATATCCTACTCAATGAAATTGGGTTCGTCTAGGGCACTGTTTTCTTCTTTTCTATGGCCATACTCAGCCACTGCGTTCTAACAGCTCCATCTGTGTTTTTAAACTATGTCTGGCTGCACTACAAAATAAAATCAGATAAAGGTCTCTCACAGTTGATAAATGGTCTATTTAGCAGATCATCTTGGCTGCTAGACTGGAATTCATCAGCTGGAATCTGCCAGCTTTTCTGAACATGACCACAATTTGCAACTACTCAGAGCACCTAATGGTCAGGGAAATTTTTTCAAATAGAAACAGTTTCCAAAAAGAGGCCCTTAAAAAGAGAACCTCACCTGCTCTGCAGAAGAGCCCTTGGTCTTCTCAAGGGGTTTGAGCACTTTTCCATCTTTGTTTGATTTTGCCTTCCCTATTATGCATCATCCTGCAGATAATGTAGGCAAGTGATCGCCCGCCTGTAAAATATGTACATGCTGAAAAAGAGTGGAGAGCCAGGAATGTCTTGATTTTCTATCTGCAGCTAGTAAGGGATTCCCTAAAACTCCATCATTGCCCGAAGTTTTAGGCCAAATGTGGAAATTAGGAGAATTCTCTTTTTCCCTCTCATGGTGAAGGGTTGGGTTTTAGCTTTATTGGCATTTATCTGTTGTGAGGTTATTGGATAGTTCTAGAATGCATCAGAAATGAAGACGGAGAATGTCAGAGAAATGTCTTAAAATTTGCTTTCATCTCTCTCTCTCTCTCTCTCTCTCTCTTTCTCTCTCTCTCTTTCTCTCTCTCTCTCTCTCTCTCTCTCTCTCTCTGTGTGTGTGTGTGTGTGTGTGTGTGTGTGTTGCATGTATATGCTACTTCTATGCACTTGCCCACAGAGGCCAGCAGAGGGTCTCAGGCTCCCCCAGAGCTGGAGTTACGGGCAGTTATGAGTCATTTGACGTGAGTGCTGGGAACCAAACTGTGGTCCTCTGGAAGTGCAGCAAGCACTCTCAACTGCTGAGCCATCTCTCCAGACCCCCAGTGGATTATCTTATGCGGGGGTTGGGGGAGAGGAGTAGCCAATGAATTTGAATGCAAATCCTGAAGTC
>CABHPH010162838.1:21092-45351 GCA_902168325.1 Peromyscus nudipes | reverse complement strand
TAATTTATTTTAGAGTTGAAATATGCACTATGCATGCTTTTTTTGTTGCTAGGATTGCTGGGTTCATTCACTGTAGATCTATTTATTGGCATGACTCTTTGCCAAGTGCTAGGACCACAGTGATGAATCCAGACAAGTTCTACTGGGACTTACCTTGTAGTGAGGTTATAGACAATAAGCCAATAAATAGCAATACCAGGTAGTGGTGAGTGCCATGAAAAATATAGCAAGGTCGGGGGTAGAGGATTATAAGGAATCAAAATTACATACATTGATTAATTAGTGAATCCTCTTCTGATCATTTAACGATACAGTGTATTGGGGGAAGTACTTCTGATTGAACCCATTGCCTTCTACATGCTAAGCAAGTGCCCTACTAACTGAGCACTTCCTCCAGCCTGGTGAATACTTCTCGTCAGAGCTGGGTGTTTGGCTGAAACAGTTTTATGTTGTGGAGTGAAAGCTGGTGGGAAGGAGATGAAAGTTTACTCAAAGAAATGCTAGCCAGCGGGGTGTGGTAGTGCACACCTTTAATCCCAGCGCTCAGAGGGAGGTGGATCTCTATGAGTTAGAGTCCAGCCTGGTCAACATATTGAGTTCCAGGCCAGCGAGGGCTACATGTGAGACCATGCCTCAGAAAGAAAGAGAGAGAGAGAGAGGAAGGAAGGAAGGAAGGGAGGAAGGAAGGAAGGAAGGAAGGAAGGAAGGAGAGAGAGAAGGATTGCTGAGTTTCATGGCATAGCCACATTAGTGCTCAGCCTACCATAAAGGGGATATGGGGAATTTAACAGCTTTCACAAAGAAAAGAAATAAGATGGTAAAAATAAAGAGCGAGAGACCTTAAGCATCCGTTTGGATATCTGAAAAATGAATTAAAATGAAAAACTGCTCACTGTCACTCATAATCAAATGTCACAAAAACCGAACTCTACATACCCAACAAACTGACCAGCAGTAAAAAGACTGGAGTCTGGAGAGCTGGAGGGGTGGCTCAGAGGTGAAGGGTGCGCACTGCTCTTTCAGAGGACCTGAGCTCAAGTCTCAGTACCCGACTCCTGCTCCAGGGATTCAACGCCCTCTTCTGGCCTCTGCAGGCACTGCACACACATATTCATACAGTTAAAACTAAAATAATCTTTAAAAAAAAAAAAAGACTGATATTATGAGTGCTGGCTACATAGATGTGGTAGTTTGAATGTAACTGGCCCCCATACTCTCACAGGGAGTGGCACTATTAGGAGGCGTGGCTTTATTAGAGTGGGTGTGGCCTTGTTGGAGGAAGTGTGTCACGGTGGGAGAGGGCTTTGAGGTTTCCAGTGTCTTAGTCGACTTCCTGTTGCTTGCAAGCCAAGATGTAGCCAGCACCACATCTGCCTGCATGCCGCCATGCTCCCCGCCGTGATGATAATAGACCGAACCTCTGAAACCTTAAACAAGCCACCCCAACTGAATGTTTTCTTTATAAGAGTTGCCAAGGTCATGGTCTTTTCACAGCAATAGGAACCCTAACTATGACAATAGAGTAGTGGAAGTTTTTATGCTCTGCTTTTAAGAGTGTAAATTGGTGGCTCATATATACCTCATAATGTAGTAGCTCCCCCCCATGCACACACATACATAACTGTAATGCTTGTGTGTGTGTGTGTGTGTGTGTGTGTGTGTGTGTGTGTGTGTGCCAGACCACATATACAAGAATGTCCACAGCAGCAGTCAGCAGTACTGGCAAAAGTTTAAAACTAGAAACAACTCGGGGTCTTGTCAGCAATTGAAGGGATTTTAGTGGCCATATATATATATGTGTGTGTATGTTTATAGTATCATATAGTCATAAAAACTTTTCATCAAATGGTGCAAGCCACAGATCGGTTTTGGTGGTGGTGGTGGGAAAAATCGAACTTCATATGTGCTATACTTCCAGCCCCAGTCTATGTATTACATTTTAGGACAATCATGAACAGAAGAATACATTTGAGAAAAGGAAACTATGCTAAGGGTTGTGGTTACCTTTGGGAAGGAGCGTAAAGATGATTTAAGTGTTGGTCATTGTCCCTGAATCTTAGTGGAAATTATATGGTTGGTTCGTGTCATGAAAATACATTGTGCTTTCCACTTGTGATCTAAACTCTTGTTATTCTAACATGCTTTTGAAGGTACAAAAGCTAGTTGCTGTCCATCTGGAAATAACTAGAAAAAAATTCCAAAACAAGAACAATACAGTCTGAAAATGTATAATATATAACAAGTCTCTACTTGATGGTAAATAATGGCAAATGGCCTCTGGAAAAAATAGATTCAGCTAGTTCAGAAATGGCCAGTGGACCTATAAAACTGTGCTCAAGGCCAGTAGTCATCTAGAGGTAAAAGAATTGTGACACTCATTGCCAGGGTCAGGCCTATGAAAGGAGTTCTTTCCATCTGAAATGTGAATTTGAGGAAAGTTAAGCTACTCAAATTTGAAATGAGTAGTCCTCCAATGCAGCAGTTCTCCTGGGAATAGGTTGCGTAGATATAAAGGCCTCACAGGACACTTAGTGTTGCCTTAACAGCAAACAAAAACACAGAATCAACCTAACGCCTATAATTTTCAAGGAGATCTTTTTTTGGTTTGGTTTGTTTGGGTTTTATTTGAGACAGGGTCTGATACTATAGATAAGGCGGGCTTGGAACTTGAGATGGAGCCCAGATTGGCCTCAAATTCATGGCAATGCTCCTGCTTCAGCCTCCTTAGTTCTGAAGTTTGCAGAATGAGCCACCATGCCTACCTCAAAGAGATAGTAATGAATTGCTTTACAAGTATGGAATGTCATGAAACTGTTAGGTTATTAGCTAATATCTCCATGTGAATATGAAATTATATAAGAAAAGCAACATGCAGGGCTAGAGAGATGGTTAAGAGCACTTGCTGCTGTCTGCCGGAGGACTGAGTTCAGTTCCCAGACCCAGGTAGGGTGGTAACTCCAGCTCCAGGGGATCCTATACTTCTGGCCTCCAAGGGCATCTGTGCACATGTATACATACCCACATCCAAACACATATACCCACACATAAATTTTAAAATTTTCAAAAAGAGAGAAAATGTTCAGATTGTTCATTCAATATGATCTCTCTTCTAGCAATAATCAAAACTCCTATGAGAGTGTGTGTGTGTGTGTGTGTGTGTGTGTGTGTGTGTGTGTGTATGTGTGTGTGGGGGGGATTATGAGTGAGACAGTGGAGGAGGGATTAAATCCTGGTCATGATGGCAGCAGTTAAGTGCTGTTTGTCCTTCTGCAACCCAAGTCCTGGTGTCCCTTTAGAACTACGGATGGAGCCTGTCTCACTGACCGACAGCTGACTCAGAGCAGCTACTAGTTTAAGTAGGTATACGTTCAATGGATAGCCCAATTTTTTGATATAAGGTCCTTTGGACCCTTTAAGCAGTAGGAGTGTGGCCCCACAGTTTAGCCTCCATGGCTCCTTAAGTCTGAACTTCTTCTGATGGAGAATTCCTGTTGAGACATGTCGTACATCTCAGTGGTCCTTAATGGAAGCCACTCTGTCTGCTGAGTTCAGGTTTCAATGATTCACCAAACATGAAAACAATCGAAGCACTTCTGACTCTTAAAAACAGCATTTCCTGGAATTCAGAGCACTGGCAAATGTTCTCACATTGATTCAATCCAATTTAAAATTTCACTTATGTAAAGTCATTATGTATTAAATTGTATTTTGTGGGACTGGAGAGATGGCTCGGTGGTAAGAACCCTTGCTCTGTAAGCGTGAGGACTTAGTTGGAATCCCCAGCACCCGTGTTAAAAGCTGAGCATGGCTGTTCATACCTGTAACCTTGGCACTGGAGGAGAGGCATAGATCCCAAGAGCTCACCGGCCAGCTGGCTGGCCCAAACAGCCTGCTTCTGGGTCAGTGGGAGACCCTGTCTTTAGGCAATAGTGCAGAGCATGATAGAGATAGACACCTGATGCCTGGCTCTGGCCTGCACACATGCACATACACACTCACCACACATGGCACATAAATTATTCTTTTTGTGATATTTCATGATCTTTAAAAGCTCTAAGATGTCAGGGATTTTTTTTTTTTTTTGCATACTTTGCACCTAGAAGAAGTTGACCGGTTCTTTTTAAATGAAGAGGGTGATGGTAAGGCTATTGTGCACCATTACGTCATTATTTTCCATTGCGTCTGTGTATAGTGTGCTTTGCAAGATGTTGTCATCTTTGGCACCTGCCCTCCCAAGACGATAGCGTTCTCTGGTCATCCCCATCAGGGGAAGCTACTTCTCCACTGTGCAGAAACTTTGGTCGGGGAGGAGATTGCTACCACCATTAGGAACTGCAAGCCCAGAGTGATGGAGGAGTTGTTTGTAAGGGTGGCAGTGCCCACGATGTAGAACCTTGAGAGAGGAGTAGGGTTTTTAAAGCCTGGGAAATTGGAACCCAAACAGCTTTGTAAAGGAGGGAGTGACATCATAGAGACTGACTGACGGAATAGCGTGCCCGTGCTGTAGCTGGTAGTGAATTTGGGTAGAGTGGGGATAGTGGAGGCTTGGCGGGAGGTTGTCTGGCACAGGTGAGGGCAGAGAAGGGTATCATTTCACCGCCTGACGCTTACCGCCTGCCACCACCAAACTGACTTTCGAAAGCGGTGCTCTCCTCGGCAGTCTACTTGATAACCTCGATACCACTTTGAGCTCAGGACGTTTGGTCTCATCGATTCATCTAACTTTCTTTCCAGTTCTTAAAATTGACTAGGTGTGGCTGGCTGGACCCTTCCTTACCAGCATGCTCACTTCCTGCCTTTATGAGTGCCCATTTATGTCAATCCGGAGACATTCCTACTCAGAAGCTAACGGAAGGAAGGGTCCCCACAGTGCTCAGGACACAACTGTACGCGGCTTTTCATGCCCCTTCTTCTGTTTTTCTGAGCAGTTTTGATTTTTAGGGGCTATGTGAGGTTAGGGTACAGGCCTCAGAGTATTTTTATGCCTCCAAAGTAGATTTTTGTCTTTTGGTCAGCCAATGTCGATACAGCTTTGTGTTAAATTATTTGATACGGAATCAGTACTGAGCCCCCTGAAAACTTAAATCCTGTTATGCATTTACAGATTGCCAATTTTTAATATTACAGCATTATAATGTTTTACATTTAAACTAATCAGATATTTTTTATTTGCTTCAGTAACTATATTTACTCATTTTGGAGGCTAGGTATGTGTGTATTTCTGCCTCTCTCCCTGCATAGTAGAATACTCAAAGTAACTATTTAGTATTTTAAATTTTGATTTTTTTTCCCCTATCAATCTCTGGTGACCATGTCTACACCACTGCTTTGTCTTGTTAAGCACAGAGCACACTGTCCAGGGCACTCCTGCAGCCAAGGACATCTTCTCCTTGGCTGCCTTCTTCAGCCTCACTTTGCCTTTTCTAAATAGGAGATCTCAGTGTCTAACTGAATGGAAGCAGCCTTGTTTTAATTAGAGAGCAGTGTTGGTGTCAGGGTGTTTCTCTTAAAGAGTAAGAACTGACATATTTTGGTCCTTTGTAGTTTTCAAACTTTCTCTTCTAGTTTTTCTCATTGTTCTTTGTTCAAATGAACACCTACCCAGGATGTTACTGTACCTTTCTTCTGGAGAGAAGAGACAGAGGAGGAAAGTGGCAGTCCAGAGCCCCACCTTAGACTCTTTCCTCCTCATCCCCATCCAAAACAGCTCAAGAATCCTTAAACTCCGTTCACTTAAAATGCTTTTTAAAGAACTTGTTTTGTGATATCTCACCTAGGAACGTGGTTTAAAAGCTGGAACTACTGGTGGTAAACTGGTTTTTACGTACAAAGGAAAACACTGGGATGCGTTTCTTGTTTCAGCAATAAAAGAGTTAATACACGGAGCAGTAGAGGCTGCGATTCTGCAGCGGGATAGTGCTCTCAGTCTCTGTCATTTGTGGTTTAGAAAAAAGGGGGTGGTGTTCTGCATTTGAAAGGACTTTAATGAATGCTGTCAGTGTTTGTGAGAGCGGAGGGTCTGTATGGGAAAAGGGAGCTGGGAAAGTGCTGTGGCTGCTTCAGGATAGGTGGATCGGAGTTTGCTCTGATTGAACCGGAATGTTCCACCGCGGTTCATCTTTATTCATTATCCTTTGTTCTTTATAGTCTGATATATTGGGATGAAAGTAAATGTAGAGATATATATGAACGATTTATTTTCCTTTGAAGCTGTTTGTTGTATACAGCGGGAAATATACTTCTCTTGTCTTGGTTGGATGCACAAATCCGTGTGCCGTGCTTTTTGCCCGTTGCCTAGACGATCACTTGGTTTCTCTGAGGATGTCTGGTTCTCGTAAAGAGTTTGATGTGAAACAGATTTTGAAAATCAGATGGAGGTGGTTTGGCCATCAAGCATCATCTAATTCTTCAGTTGACAGCCAGCAGGGAGAATTTTGGAACCGAGGACAGACCGGAGCAAACGGTGGAAGAAAGTTTTTAGATCCATGTAACCTACAATTGCCTTTGGCTTCAATTGGTTACCGAAGGTCCAGCCAACTGGATTTTCAGAATTCACCTTCTTGGCCAATGGCATCCACCTCTGAAGTCCCTGCGTTTGAGTTTACCGCAGAAGACTGTGGCGGAGCACATTGGCTGGAGAGACCAGAAGTGGATGATGGTACTAGCGAAGAGGAAAATGAATCCGATTCCAGCTCGAGCAGGTTGATTGTTTTCTTACCGTCAGAGGTGGGGTGTGGGGTATATTCTCTGTGTTATTTGAGAATAATTGACTATTCACTGGCTAAGCTCTGTGATTGTACGTACACCTGCTTCCTGGGTACTGTTACATGAATAGCATCTTGGTATGGACATGTGCGTTTGCTAGGATTTGGAAAATGTCTCAACATTAATTCTGTGAAATTTAAAGACAACACATAGCTTTCATTTTGAAACACCTTGCGTTTCATGTATAGGTCTGGCTGTGCTTTGAAAATAATGTATAGGAGCAGTTTTAGACATCGTTGCCTGGCGCTATTCATCCGCCTTCTATATTACAGTAAAACTGCATGGCATTTCTACAGTATACATCTTTGTGATATTTTGGGTTATCATAGATTGTGGAGTCATTTTGAATGGATGAGAGTGAAGGGTTTTACACGGAGAGACACACACTGGAGTTCCCAGTTTTTGACACCATTTTAGTTGTGAATACTATTTTTCTGTGGTTATTTCTTTGTCCTGTCTGTGGTGCAGCCCTCCAGACTAAGACAGAGAATACTAAGTAACATGTCTCGTTCAAGGGTAACACCCACTAATTCTCATCACCCTCACTTTTCACTGAAATCATGTTTAAGGGAAGGAAAGATAATCTTTCAGGAAAGTTTAAGGGAATATGGGGGGAGGGGCGGTGCTAGATGTGGTCAGCTGACAAAAAGAGATAAGGAGAATGAGTTAGAAGAAATACAATAAAGAAAAAAATTGACAAATTCATGATGATTTTATTCCTTGTCTCCTGGAATCCTTCTTTTCTTGGAGATGGATGTTCTCGATCAGTTTGACATGCTGTGTAGCAAGTTAAAGTTGCCTTTGTGATTCATCTTCACTCTAGAATATTTCTAAATATTTAAAGGCACAAATAGCTGCTCATTGGGCATTTGATTGCTTTCTCCCCTTTAAAATTCCTTTGCAGGTTTTGATTATTATATCTCTAAGTTGGTTATTGTCAGTGTAGGCATCCTGAAGAACTGAGATCAAATGCACTCATCTGTTCAAGTGTCTCATGCTTGGGAATAGTCACCACCTTCTCCTCCGCTAAGCTTCAGAACATGGAATTCTGACCTGTGAGGGGATAAAAACATAGACCAGTCATCTGTATCATCTGTATAATGGAAAGAGGAAAGTGTCTTTACCTAGGTACACAGTGCGTTTAATTAACAATTTTTTGATTACTTCATGACTTGGCTTTATCCTAAGGGAAGAGAAGCCATGAATAATTTTAATATTGAGATTAACTGAACAAACATGATTCTATTATATTTTGGGGGGAGCTTGTTGCCATAAAGAAAACATCAAATTTTTAATTTTATGATTTTTATCAATTTTTGTGTGAAAGTAAATAATCATTCCATTTGAAAAATCAATATATTAAGAATATTTAAATAATATTAAAATACAAAACATTCATTTCTTTACCAGCTTAGGTTATAAAACTATTAACATCTATCTACTACCCAGGGAAAATATGTGACCATAGAATTTATGACATATGTAATATTGGGGAAATTTACACACACTCCTTACATCACAGGTGGTTTATGTAACCAGTGAATCCTAAAATTTAATCCTCTTTTTTGTACACACATTGAATTATTTTGGTGAAGTGTTAGTTATGAAAGAAAAGATTTTTGTTTTGACCCAGAGATAGCTATTGTATATTCTTCAAGAATCCTATATTGATATTTTTATTTATAGGAATATAAAAATAAAATGCTAATCCAGAAGATAGTGAAAGATGGAGGTAGACAGTTCACATCTTCAGAGACCTAACTTAAAGAAAAACTAACCAATCCAGTAAATGTAATAAAAGAAAATGTCTGATTTTTAGATCTCAGGGGGATATGTTAGAGCAGTTACATATTCTTGACGGTTTAACATTTCAATCTTATTGGGAAAAAAAAAGGTCTAGAGTTTAGAATGTGCTTTGCCCTTCCCGTCTCCATGTTCTTCTAGACTAAATGTATCCAGTTTGTATGCCTTCTCTCAGTCCTCTGGCTGGGTCTTTGACCTTTGTCACGGGGATACATTTGTTGCCCTCAGCTTTTTAAATGGCCAAAGTTCTAAGTGGCTATGCTTCTGCTATAAGCTAATCAAAGCCCATTGCTACTGTTGTCAGTGAAGTTGGGGTGACCTTCATCAGATTCTTATACATAACGTGGAGCAATTAGTTTTGTGTATATTTGCCAAGGATGAACTAGGAAACCTTCTGAGCATGTTATAAATTGATAACTGAAAATATTAAAGATACAATGAGGACACATATATGACAAAGTTATTTCTTTTTTGAACAGTCATCAATACAGATATCAGAACATAAACAGAACTTGTGGGTTTTGAGGACAGGGGAAGGACAGCTGAGTGGTTTTGCATAATCAGGATCCTGACACCCGTCATGGATGTGGATAGCTGAAGGCAGGGACTGCAAGTCTCCTATGCAAGGAGCATGCTTTGTCAGCTGTGTTCTGGCTGAAAGGTTGCCCAGGCATTGGCCTCTGACCTCTTACTCTGCCACTGCTCTAAACCATTTCAACACTTCTCACCTTTTAGTTTTCATCTCCCTCTATAGCCTAATTGTACTTTCTCTGGGGGGGGGGGTCAACTTTAGTACTGAAATATAAACTTGGTTTTATTTTAATATAGCATGAGGAATTTTGGACTTCAAAAATGCAATTTTCGTGTCTTAGGTGAGATAGACTTCTAAGATCTCAATTCCAGACTAGTTCTTACCAGCGTCAGTCAGCAAAGTGACCATAGCTAATACCACGTGATCATAGCATACGTGACTTACACATCACTTGACTTAATGTAAAATTAGGTCATTTTTGACACCTATTAAGTAAGGAAATTAAGTTTTATTTATAAAGCTTAACATTTTGGATATTCAGACTTTTAAAGTCAGTTTTATACAAAATGCTATTGCAATTTAAACTCTTAAAAAATCATAGCTGACGTTCCCTCAGTGTCACTATGAGGGACAGTTCTAAGCCCTTCAATATGTTAACCCATTCAGTTTTTGCAGTGCTATCTTTAAAGATTTATTTATTTATTATGTATATATTGTTTGCCTGCATGTATGTCTGCAGGCCAGAAGAGGGCACCAGATCTCATTACAGATGGTTGTGAGCCACCATGTGGTTGCCGGAAATTGAACTCAGGACCTTTGGAAGAACCAGTGCTCTTAACCTCTGAGCCATCCCCGCAGTGCTATCTTTAAAGATTTATTTTTAATTTAATTTTACGTGAATGAGTGTTTGCCTGCATGTATGCATGTGCACCGTGTATGTGTGTGTGTGTGTGTGTGTGTGTGTGCGCGTGCGCGCGCGCGTACCCACAGAGGCCAGAAGAGGGCGCCAGAACCCCTAGAACTGAATTACTGCTGGCTTTCAACTCTTGTGTTTCAACTCTGGATATCCTAGACTCCTTCTGCCTCCCCATCCCCTTTCTTAATAGAGTCTCTTTTAAAAGTTTATTTATTTATTCCTTTTTTGAGATTATAATATAATTACAACATTTCTCCCTTCCCTTTCCTCCCTTCAAACCCTCTCATATAACTCTCCTTGCTCTCTCTCAATTTCATGGCCTCTTTTTTCATTGTTGTTGCATGTATACATAAATATGTGTGTGTGTGTGTGTGTATATAAATATATATTCCTAAATATAACCTGCTCATTTTTTTATGTGTGTGCCTGAGTGTACATATGTGCGCCATATGTATGCAAGAGCCTATAAAAGTCAGAAGAGGGCATCAGATCACCTGGAACTGGTGTTGCAGACAGTGATGAGCCGCCACATGGGTGCTGGGAATAGAACCTGGGTCTTCTGCCAGAGCAGTAAGTGCTCTTAACTGCTGAGCTGTTTCTCCAGCCCCATATTAAGATGACATCTTAATATATAGTTCAGATTGGCCTTGAACTCAGTCCTGCTGCCTTAGCCTCTCAAGTGTGGAGATTACAGACATAGGCTGCTATTCCCAGCTACAATTGGCCTTTTAAGCTCCATGATTTTAAAGGAAAAGAATCTGTGCATGATACTTACTGATCACATTTAATTTTACTTGTATTCAATTTGAATCTGGACAGTGAGGTTTTAAGGCTTTAGAACCAGCCATGAAGACAATGATACACATGTGCCTGTAAACACACACAGCACACACTGACCCATAACCAAATAATTTGGTTATGCAACTTTAGGAATAAGTGTGCTAATAGGTCATAGACTGAAATGATTTGTCAAAGAATATCAGAAGCGCAGGTGACAGGCAGACCAGTGGCCAAGGGCAGATAGACCTCTGCCTCACAGGTTCCTTCAGAGGCCCATATTCCTTTCTACACAGTTAGGGGACTATCTTTCCTGTGTGCCCAAAGCTTACTCAGCAACCCTCTCCATTCTCATCTGAGGGAAAGACCAAAGAAAAGCCTGGGCATGAAACACATCACGCAGGTCGTATAGCTCTTATTCCATTGGTGAAAACTCAGTCCGGTGGCTGCAACTAGTTAGAAGAGAGGCTTTGAATGTTGTCTCTACCTGACGTAGCCATGTGCCCAGCTGAAAACCATTATTGTAGAACTAGAGAAGAGAGTCGAAGTTTTAATAAAAAGTGCAGTATGCCAGTGGTGACGCATGCCTTTAATCCCAGCACTCGGTAGGCAGAGGCAGGTGGATCTCTGTGAGTTCAAGGCCAGCCTGGTCTACAAAGCAAGTTCCAGGACAGCCAGAGCTACACAGAGAAACCCTGTCTTGAAAAACAAAAGAAAAAAAAGTGCAGTAAGTAAAGACTGTGGTTACAGAGGCATTCTTTAGTGGGGTGCTGGCGACTCAAACTCAGGTCCTCATGCTTGAGTGGCCAACCCTGCCCTGACTCAGCCCTCTCCTTACCCCATCTTCAGTCTTTTAAAAAAAATGGGTTAACATGCTTCTGTGTGTAGACATACCTTTTGTTTAACAAATATTTAGATTGTTACAGTATTTCCCCCTAAACAATCTTTAACAAATCTTCCCTGTGGCTCAATCTCTGTATACATAGATAATTATTTCCTTGGGACACAGACTTGGGGTGACCTGGTGTTTTTTAGGTTCTTGATTTGTCTTCTCAAGGTTATTTCACAAAGATTATGGCCATTTTAATTCTCTCCAGCGTTGTGTCTGTTGAACCTCCCCCTTCACACTGGTTACTTACGATTCTTAGAATCATTTTAACTCTTTGCCGCAGATATCCTTGCCATGGTGTCCATAGCAGGGGGGAATAATTCCCAAATAAAAATATGTTTTTCTTGAGAATGTGAGGGACAAAGATGCTTTTTTGATTTGGGGGGTGCTGGGAATTGAACCCAGGGCCTCTTGGTTGCTGAGAATGCTCTCTACCACTGAACTGCAGTTCCAGTCCTTAAAGGTAATTCTTGAGCTCTTGATATAGCTTTCTACAATTGCCGTGTCCTTAGAAGGGAGAGCTCTTGCAGATGGCCATACCACCCTGAATGCTCCTATCTCAGAGGCTAAGCAGGGTCAGGGCAGGTTAGTGCTTGGATGGGAGAAGGAAGCCCTCTTTGAGGTGGACGGCGCTGCCTCCTCTTCTCCCTCACTTCCCTGCAAACTTCCCCCGTTTGCTGCCTTAGCAACCACCCAGTGGACCTCTCCTCCCTCTGTGTTCCCGCTGCTGTCATGGTCAGCCTGGTGATGCCTATGATGCTCGTCTGAAGTCACAATCATCTATCTCAATTTCTACTTCTATTTCATATCTCTATTTTTACTTGTCCGTTTCCCTTTGTTTTAGATGTTTGAGGTAGGGTTTCATGTAGCTCAGGCTGGCCCAGTCCTCCTGCTTCTACCTCTTAAATGCTGGAATTATAGGCATGCACCACCACTCCTGGCCTTTGTCTGTCGTTTATAAATAAAAATGGAATGATGCGATCTGTACATCCCTTATAAATTATTAAATATACTTAGGGCATTCTTTAAGTATGCTGAACAGTATACACAAAAAATTAAAGACTGATCGCTTACAGTAATAAATTTGCATTTTATTTTGTACTTGTGATTATGAGTATTTGTGAAAGACGCTGAAAGATTCACTGTTCACTAATTGCGCTTTTGCAGAGGCATAGACTTCAGATGTCACATGTCCTAATGCAGGTGCCAATCACTTGTACAGAAAGAGAGCCAGCAGACTAATCACAGTTTCAAAGCGGCTTTTCACCTACTCAAAGTCAAGTATAATTCTTGTAAGTTAAATTTTTCAAACCTCATTCTTCTGTACCAGACATGGTAGCACATAGCTTTCATCCTATTACTCATCCTGTTACTAGAAGGTCGACAGTCTCCATGTTTGAGGCCAGCGTGGTCTACATAGTTCCAGGCCAGCCATGGTTACATAGTAAGATCCTGTCCCAGAGAGAGAGGGTGTGGAGAGGCCTGTCATGCACATATTACATGTACATACACATGTAGTTATACACATGTGAAATCTGAAGAATTACAGGTGCTGGGCCATGTTGTCAGTTAGATATTTCCCATTTTATAAAGCGTGAGTTCAAATTCCAGAACCTTCACTCAGGGTCCTTTCTAAGCAACCCCTTGGCATCTTGATGGCATGGTGCCCCACCTTGGGAATTACGAGGTAAACAGTCAGTGATCCAGTCAGTGATCTTTTTAGTTCGTGTGTGTGTGTGTGTGTGTGTGTGTGTGTGTGTGTGTGTGTGTTCGGCCATTTTCTGACTTAAATTCATTTCCTAGTTCAGTGACAGAGCCTAAAAATTAAGCATTTCTATATAGCCAGGAAATATTCATCAATGTGTAGTTCCTTACGATGAAGCTCTACCACAAATGATTTGAATAGTCTCGTGCAGCTCTTTGAAATATGATTTACCACCTTAGTAATATCCTGTAGACAAAACTAAGCAGAGATGCTAGATGAAGTTCCTCTGTTGTCGAGATCAAGCAGAACAGAGAGAAATGTATTTTAAATGCTCCACAAATGTCCTATTCCCAGATGTTTCTGCTGTGAGTTAGGTTGCCTGCTTTAAAGGCCATTTTAAAGAGGAAGTATGAAATTAAGTTATAAAATTGGTAACAATGGGGATCATCTTTTAAAAGACAACTGAACGGATAGCATTATGTCGACAAAAGGCCTCCATTGCCTACTACAAAGTGACCTCTCCCACCAGGGACCTACCTTGATTGTGTATTTACCTTGAATGGACTGTGCACGAAGTGTTTTATTTCATAATCCTCCTACAAGAGAGCCTTAAAAATAAACTCCTGTGCATTGCTCCTATATTGATGGTGAAGAAGGGTAAAGCTTAGAGAAATAAGATAATGTCCCCAGTGATGTGAGATATGTATATTAGATATTTAAGGTGTGACTACCCCAACTACTAAAGAATTGAATTTTTTATTTTATTAAAATAAAACTTTGTGGTTTTTTTTTTTAATTGAAATGGATTCAAAATGGCCAGTTGCTATTATATTGGGTCACAACTCTAGAACCTTCCTAAAACATTCTCCATCACTCTCCAATACTCTCCAACTCAGCTCTCAAAACTAAGGCACGAGGAAAAGACAGTCGGGAGATGTTCACATTGTCGGTCATAAAGGCGTAGATAGGATGCTGTCTCCCTCAGAAGCTGTCGCTTTCCCTCCCTAGCTACACAGTTGTCATATGGGAGTGGACTTCTCTGAAGTCCTTAATTCTAGTGCCTGCCCTCAATGATCTTCATTCTCCCATCAAACCTCTGCTCCTTGCCATTTGGGACCTCAAATTTTCTCATCTGCAAGATTTGAATTAAATGACAGAATAGGTTTCTTTTGGCTGTAAAAATTCTCCATATGGTAGTTTGAATGCGTGTAGTTTAAGTCCCTGTAGTTGAATGACTGTATGGTGAATTATGGTTTTTGTTTTTTTGGTTTCTCGAGACAGAGTTTCTCTGGGTGGTTTTGGTTCCGGTCCTGGATCTCACTCTGTAAACCAGGCTGGCCTCGAACTCCCAAGTACTGGGATTAAAGGCGTGTACCACCACCACCCGGCTCATAAATTATGTTTTTTAAAAAGTACTTGTTAGAATTGTATTATAAAGTCCCAAGTTTCTTTACAAAATGAAAGCAAGAATTGCAGGGGAGTTGTGCAGCCTTAAGTCTGTCGAGGAGCCGTGCTTCTTGCCGTTCACGCCTACCTTGTGACCATCGCTGTACGTTCCCGTGGACTACACACCTGAAGCCTGCATTTCTCTCCATCCTTCATTTGAAGCCATGGACGTGATTTCTATCTCCAGAAACCTGTAATTGTCGCACTGAAATAATACGTTCACTTAAGGTGGCGGTGCTGAAGCCTCGATGGCAAATGAAGAGGTTCGAAGTGTCATTTTAGAAACATAAGGCATCTGGTTAATGCTCGTGTGTACAGTGTTGGGATGGAGAGGTGACTCGGCAGTTAGGAGCACTTGTTTTTCTTCCAGAGGATTTGGGTTTCGTTCACAGCACCCAGGTGGCCGCTCACACCTGCCTATAAGACCAGTTCGAGAGGGATCTGGAACCCTTTTCTAACCTGTGTACACATGGTGCATTTATGTGCATTCAGGCACACACACATAGATACACATAAAATAAATAACAGAAATGTAAAATATTTTGCCTATATGCTCATTTTAAGGTAACAAATATTCCTTCTAAATTCTACTAGTTCATTTAAATATTTTATTCTAGGATATTCAGTTTATATTGGAAGCAAGGATTCTATTTTGCAAATCAGTGTTTTGAACTGTAGTTTCATCATACACTCAGCTTTCTAATATATCACCTCCTAACCAAAGTGTACACCAGTGGTCCTCAGCCATGGAAGTATCAGGAGCACCTCATGGCTTCTGAAAAATATAGTGTCTGGGTCTCACCTCAGACCAAGTGAGATGCCCAAGTGTGAATGGTCCCCATGATATTGGATTTGTCTGAGGTTCCAAACTGAAATTCCCTGAAAGTTCCTGACAGGCAGTGAATTGGGCTTCTCTCAATATCAAAGTTAGACTACAATACTTAGTGATGATAGTATTGAACAGTGAGTGTTCTTTTAAAGTTGAATATTTCTTAGTATTTATGATTGGATGATGACTGTAGTCTACCAGCTTGCTCATTGGTTAGTCATTACTGTTAATTTAAGGTGAAACCTAAGAAATGGGACACCAACATCAGAGCCCTAAGAAAGAAGTACTTCCTCACTTTGTTTTGGGGAGAATTTGTGGTTTATAAATATTAGGTACTGTGATTTTTTTCTCCTACTCTTATTAAATATATTAGGAGATACATATGTGTGCATTGCCCCCTCCCTCAGAACACACCTATATGCAGGCTAGAAATACGGTCTAGCTGCCTCCCAGGAGGAAAAAGCCCTTATTAAACAGCAGTCTCTACAAGCATTAACAATCCCTGTAACTCTGGCAAGGAACTTACTAATTCCGTTGATTTCAGATGCTCTTACTTTAAGAAGTAAGAGATATGATTTTTTTATGTTTTGATAAGGTTATTAGTTATATTAAGAAAATTATCTTCCAATATGCTGAGAAATAAGAACTAAGTTAAATGTTGCCTGGGTATTGACCGACTCAAATGGTCCTAGACAATTAGATATGGTGGTCCATTCCAGCACACATGCCCCAGTTTCCAGCCTTCAAGTTACTTTAAACTAACTTAGCTTTTTAAATAAATATTATTGGTTATCTGAGTTTTTGGTGGCATTGATTCTTATATTGCATGTGAAGGCTTTAAAGGGACTTAGTGGGGAAAAACTTTCATGACATGGTGATTTTTTTTTTTTTTAGAGATTTGTTTATTTATTATGTATATAGTGTTCTGTCTGCACATATCCCTGCAGGCCAAAAGAGGGCACCAGATCTCATTACAGATGGTTGTGAGCCACCATGTGGTTGCTGGGAATTGAACTCAGGACCTTTGGAAGAACAGCCAGTGCTGTTAACCTCTGAGCCATCTCTCCAGCCCTGATTTTTTTTTTTAATGTGTGTTTTCTTTTTTTTTTTCGTCAGGACTTCCAATAGCAGCCAGACACTATCGTCCTGCCATACTATGGAGCCATGTTCATCAGATGAATTCTTCCAAGCCCTTAACCATGCGGAGCAAACGTTTAAAAAAATGGAAAACTACTTGAGACATAAGCAACTGTGCGATGTCATCTTAGTTGCTGGTGATCGTAGGATTCCAGCTCACAGGTAATTGTTCTGTAAACTTCTGATATGAAATAGTCCCCAGATAACTTGTTACATGTGGTGAGATGACATACCCCGGTTAGCCCTTAGGCTTCGGGGGAGAAGAACACTGCATGTGAGATCACTAAGCATAAATGTCCCTGTTTTCTTTCATGGAAACACGGGCATTAGCCTCACATCAGTCAACATTGTTTGCTGTAGATATCAGCTACAGTAAACAGTTTTCCTGCATATTAAATACTCATTAAATGCTTTAAATAAGCTGGATGGAAATTAGAGTTTGTGGATAGCCAGAAGCAAAACATCTCACAGAATAGAGTTCACAAATCTTAACAGTTTTTCTTTTCTTTTTTTAATGCTGTGGGTTGAACCCAGGCCTGTACTCTGCCCACTTAGGTACACTCCGGCCCCTTAACAAGCTTTAAAACTCCCGTGCATTCCCTAATTTTGTTTGCTGATCTCTGCGAACTATGAAAAATGATCGTGGCAGTGGGGGTTGTCCAAACACAAATAACCTATTTCTTAAGGTAAAAAGAATGAAAAATGTTTAGGAAAGAAAAATTCATTTTCTTCTGATAATTTTATATTCGTTCAGTTACTTATTGTTAGTCACCGCTATGACCACAACAACTACTTTTATGCCTTTCCGTATCAATTAACATTGTCCAAAAGTTTTTATAAAACCCTTTTAAGTGGAAATAAAACCATTCAAAAGAAGGCGCTTGGGTTCATAGCTGCGATTAGCATGTATTTATTGACAAATCCTTGTGATAAAAAAGCCTGTGGTACAACATGGTTTCTTAGAGAAGAGATTTCAACCTGAATTTCCCAGAGGCATCTCATAGTGGCCGTGAAACTGCGCTCATCACCTCAGCGGCGGCACATGCTGACACCACCATCACACAGATGACCCCACGGGCTCTCTGCTCCCTCCTCCCCGCCACCCCACCCCCACACTGAAAAGCTTGCAGTGACCCCCAGTTCACTGGGTTGAAAGCCAAAGTGCATGTGGTGACTGCGCAGCCCAGCTTGCCATTGACTCCAGTACTCTGTCTAACCACTCCGCCTGCTCCCTGGGCAGGAGCCTCCCAGAGCCCTCGTGGGTTCCTGTGCACCACTGTGTGCTCCCTGTGCCCGCGAACTGGGGCACTGCCTGCTCCTACCCAGTGCCATCCCAGGCACCTCCAGGACTACAGTCTTCACCTCTCTCAATAATAATAATTTTAAGCAACAGGCCTTTGCCCGAGTGACGCCATCTGTCTTTGCCCTACTTTTTGCCTCGTAGTACTTACTACCTTTTTATACCAGACTATGACAAAAAAAAAGTCAAAGTATTAAAAGTGTAAAATATTATAAAATTTGCTAACACCATTTTCAAGTATGTTCTACATATTCATTTCTGCCCCAAATAGTTTAGGTTATTTTCAAAACTGGCGAAGAGAAAATAACCTTTACATTTTTCTTTTCATATATATAGTCAACTTAATACCAAGTACTTATAGCTTTTTTTAAAAAGATGCCATAAAGTGGTGTTTGCATAGTAAAATCATTTAGCTCAGCAGGAAATTTCCAGTAATGGTAATTTATTATTCAAAAGAAGGAAGTTGAGCATAAAAGGGTGCATTTGTCGAATGTAGGATGCATTTCCCAGCACCAGGTACTCCTGTGAGTGCCCAATGAAAAAGGAAGAGAATGCATTTATTAATGAACATCCAGCTTTAATGTACTCACTGATTGCCTTTCTAATGTATCCTCAGACTGGTGCTCTCCTCCGTCTCCGATTATTTCGCTGCTATGTTTACTAATGATGTCAGGGAGGCAAGGCAAGAAGAAATAAAAATGGAAGGTGTGGAGCCGAATTCATTGTGGTCCTTAATTCAGTACGCATACACAGGTAACAAGTCGGAAAATAAACTAAAACCCTTTCGATTTATGTTATGTAATTTGATTTCAGATTTGATTTATTTTCCTTTCTCTTCTGTTTATGGTTTTCAATCAGAGTCTCATATATTCAAGCTGACATTGAACTCACTATGTAGCCAAGGATGGCCTTGAACAGTTCCTGGCTCTTGCTTCTCCTAGATTTCAGATTTCTGCTTTAAATAAAGCAGTCTGTAGTTCAGTTAATTTTGCTATGGTCATCACTGCCTCTGATGCTTTTCTGTATTGATTAAAAATCTCTATGTTAAAAACCTTTAAAATGATTATCAGGATGAAGCTTATGAATAATACATTTTTAAAGATTTTTTTAATAGTTTGTGTGTGTGTATGTGTGTGTGTGTGTGTGTGTGTGTGTGTGCATGTGAGTGTATCAGGTGACTATGGAGACCAGAGGCATTGGAAGCCCTGGAGTTGGAGTTACAGGTAGTTGTGAGCTATCTCTCCAGTCCCTTGAATGGCACCTTAAAATTTTTATATAAAAATAACATGAGTTGGGTTTGGGGAAATGACTCAGTAGATAAGAGCAGTTGTTCTGCACACATGAGGACCTGAGTTCTGATCTCCAGCCCTCACATAAAAACTAGATGTGGCTGTTTGTCCCTGTAACCACACACAGTGCTGGAGGGCAGAGGCCGGCTGTTGCTGGCTGGCCTGCCAAGGTAAAAAACTGTTGAGTGCCTGCCGGGCGTTGGTGGCGCACGCCTTTAATCCCAGCACTCGGGAGGCAGAGGCAGGCGGATCTCTGTGAGTTTGAGGCCAGCCTGGGCTACCAAGTGAGCTCCAGGAAAGGCGCAAAGCTACACAGAGAAACCCTGTCTCGAAAAACCAAAAGAAAAAAAAAAAAAAAAAAAAAACTGTGAGTGCCGTGTTCAGTGACAGACCCTGTCTCAGAAATCAAACCAAGGAGTGGTAGAGCAGGCGCTCGATGCCCTCCTCTGCACTCCATGTACACACACACACACACACACACACACACTTACACCCTCTTTCTCTGTGTGTGCGAGTTATGTAATATAGTCAAAATTTCACATTTAAAATTTCAGAGTTATACAATCATAGATATTAGTTACTAATTAATGTAATATTTTAAAATTCTGAAAACAAGCCATTCTTCCTTTTTTGTTGTTTTGGGTTTTTTTGGGGGGAGAGGGTTGTTTGTTTTGGTTTTTCAACACAAGGTTTCTCTGTGTAACAGCCCAGGGTGTCCTGGAACTCTCTTTGTAGACCAGGCTGTCCTCAAACTCACAGAGATCCTCCTGCCTCTGCCTCTGCCTCTGGAGTACTGGGATTAAAGACGTGTGCCACCCTGGCCGCTGCCATCCTTTTTTTAAGTAGAGGTCACAAGGGGATAAAATTATTCACATTTAATACTTGTTTTTCTTCTTGGAATCTTAAGCCTTCTGGGTCTGTAATGTGTGTAACTGGCTTTTCTTTAGAAATCCTGCTGACAACAACAGTTATTGTATGAAAACAAGATTCACGAAGCCCCCTTGTTAATGGCATTTCCTCCCATTAAGGCCGACTGGAGCTGAAAGAAGATAACATCGAGTCCCTGCTGTCTACAGCATGCCTTCTCCAGCTGTCCCAGGTGGTGGAGGCATGCTGTAAATTTCTGATGAAACAGCTCCACCCGTCCAACTGCCTTGGAATCCGTTCTTTCGCCGATGCCCAAGGCTGCACAGATTTGCATAAAGTGGCCCACAATTACACTATGGTATGTATTTTTTGAGAATCAGGAAGTCATGTCCTCCTTGCCCCGTTTCTTACCTTTGAAAGCTTCCCTGCATGTTGCTGTTTTCCTGTGGTGTTGCCACAAGTTTTGAACTAAGTTGGGAGAGAGAAACAAGCCGAATGTCTCCTGATGGGGAATCCCAATGGCAGATGTGCTGTTTTTAAAAGCAGGGTTTCCTAAACATTCATCCCACTGCAGCACGCGGGTGGATTTCAGATCCACTGCGTAGTCACTGGTGGAGACTGGTGACAGGGCTGCAGTGTTTTGGTACAGCACCAAGATGAACGATAAGAGATGAATGGGAGGTCTCCTATTTCAGATGCCTATGATTACACCAAGTGCTTGCCACCATGGACAACAACACTCTTATTAAGTGCCATGAATTATGTGTTCAAAACAAGTCAGAGGAGGTTCTGATTCAGCAGCCTGAGAGATCATAAGCGTGGGTTGATCTAGGATAGCAAGGGACTAAGGGCATATGGACAGAGTCTTGTTAGGACCAGCCTTCATTTTCAACGGAAGAGGGGAACAGGAAGAGGAAGGTGAGTTTTTAAAGAATGGACTGTCTTGCCACAAGGGCAGTGACTGAAGTGTGTTGCCTTAAATGCTTCAACTAGGGCAGTAGAGTGGCTAAGGAAAGAAAGACTGTGAGCATCCCAGTACATCAGTTTAGTTATTCAAATACGAGACTTTATCAGGATTGAAGACCTGTCAGTCTGCTTCCTCCTCCTCCTCCATCTTCCACACTTCAGTTGAGTTGGTTTGTCTTGGAAGAGATTCATGGTGCTTTAGCAGTTTGGGGGAAAGCTAGAAAGAGTTCTCTGAACAGAAGCACACATATAAAACCACACGGTTGTGATGGGCCTATTCCTCTCTGGTGCCATCCCTTCTGAGGAGGGAGTCCTCTATGATGGTCACAGGGCATCTGGTGAAATCACTGCACCACAGCACGGCAATATGCAGCGTGAGCTAAATGTTTCTAAATCAAGTCCTGGGAATCTAGCTGCTTTGCCACACTTCTTTGTAGATTCCTATCTCTTTTTCTAATGTGTGTGAGTGTGTTGCCTACATGGATGTCTGTGCACATGACTAGTGCCTCTGAAGGTTGGAAGGGGGTGTTGGATCTCCTGGAACTGGAGTTACAGACAGGTGTGAGCTGCCATGTGGGCGCTGGGAATTGAACCTGGGTGCTGGAAGAACAGCCAGTGCTCTTAACTGCTGAGCCATCTCTCCAGCCCCTCATTTTTTATTTTAACTTTATGTCTGCAGTTGCAAACACTTCAGAATAAAATAAATGTGAGTAAATAAAGTAGATCTAGGTTTGTTTTCTTCCTAATAAGTTTATAACTTAGTATCTCTTGTTTGTAATATTATATTTTTATTACATATATTATGTGTGAGCAAGTGCATGTGTGGAGATCAGAGGACAACTTGCAGAAGTCGGTGGGTCCAAGGATCAAAGTCAGGGTGTCCGGCTTGGCAGCAAGCGCCTTTACCCCGAGCCGTCTCCCCAGGCCCCATCTCTGTTTCTTCTGAAGGACTTTTATACATGCATTTAGGTCACTCCCGTTGTTTATAGTACAGGCATGATTGCCGCTTTAAGGTTTAGATGCAAATTCAATTGGAATTAGCTGGATGTTTTTAGAGCTATTTTCATAGCCAATTAGTTGCAGTAGATTTTTTTTTATGTCAAGGTCATTACTTGACATTACTTAGTTTCAATAGAGGAACACGATGGAACTCTAATAATAATAAGTAATTTAGAGGCAGATTGTCTGATTTGAATGTTGCTATGGGAACGGAATAAGAATGTAAAGCAAAATTCAATCTTCAGTTTAAATAAATCCCTCAGTAATTTCATTTGCTTAAAAACGCTTCTGCAGGGGGAAAGGGCAGCTCCAGCAAGGGTCTGGCAGCATGATGCCCGCTTGTCTCCTGAAACAGGCCGGAAGTAAGAGACAAGCATGGTGCTGGACCCATGAGTTCAGTTAGTGCATGATGTGCAGGGCATGCTCAGACCTCCTGCACAAGCATGGGCAGAAACGGGGAAGAGCACCTCAGGATGCCGCAGTCTGGAAGCTTCGGTTCCATTTCTCCATTGCCACTGATCATGACCTGGAGCAAGTCGTTTAACCTCCAAGAAGAACATTCTAGATCAGTTTATCATTACAGCTACTTAATGTCATTAGAGTTTTTATGAAGCAAACATGAACATATACAATTCTAAATGTGATTTGTCAGTCTAGAAAACGTATTTTAAAAAATCACCAAATTCTTCTAAAATAGCTACTTTAAAGCAAAGCCATGCTTTTGAAAAGAACTTTGTGTTTAGACTTGCTCCGATCGTGTTGGGTAATCTATGGAAAAGCTCAGTTTCCATGTAGTATAATTTATAGAGTGAAAAGGGCATGTCTCTGGGATAGACACAGTAACAGTTTGTCGGCTAGCTGCCTCTTACTGATGAAATGCAGCTGATCCCATTGGAAAGGAGAACAGTCACATAGTGTTGTGCAGATGTGTGGCTTAGCCAGTATATAATACTTGCACCCAGGCTAACCTCATATTCACAGCCCTCCTGCCTCATGCTCCTCAGAGCTGGAGTCGCAGGTGTGTGCCACAATGCCTGGGCCACACCACATTGTTAAATGACCAGAAATGCATACTTACTTCTCTCAAGACTCCCGCCTAACATTATCTATTAAATATCTTTGCATACAACTAGGTAATCTTCCTCCAAATTCATATTGCCTGCTTAATAATTACTAGTTATAACTTTCTGTAGTTGGACATTTGGTCTATTTTACTCTAAAAAGTGATGATAAAAGAAGCATCCACAGGTATTTGGCTTGTTACCCGTTGTGCAAAGCATTTATTAAGGATTAAAATGACAAGTGGAATAAATGGGCTGAGGTTTTACAGTGCCGGAGGTTGAACCCCAGGTCTCACTCGTGCCAGGCAAACGCTTCACTGCCGAGCTACAGCCCCAGCCTAGTTTTGATAAGTTTGGGCTCCTGCTGTGTGTTCCCAAATCATCTTATAATGTCAGTCTGCAATTGCGTAGAACAGTTTGCTTGAAGCCATTCCAGCACCGAGATTTTATTAAAATATGTTCCTGAAAATGATAATCAATCATATAAAGTAGATTCACTTTGGTATCTTTTAACAAATCATGATGAATTGGAGCAATTGAATTGAGTTAATTATTCATGAATGGTTTTCCTCCTAAGACTCTGCTGAAAGGGATGGCAGCCCAAGATAGATTTCAGATCAGTATCTCGCTTGGGTTACCACAGGCTAAATGGAAAATATGGTTCTCATTTTAATATGGAAGATAGTTATTGATAGGCCTTATCTCCAGCTCTGAGTTAGACAGCCTTAGCTCTTTGACTAAAACCCTGTATGCAGAGGCAGATAGTACGTTAGGAAGTGTAAGAGAAACATTACAAGATCACATGTCTGGAGTTTGTATTTATATCCGTTATTCGTTAAGACTTACAGACTTCAAAGCAGAACGAGTGAGATTTCTTCCTCTTGGGGTGGAGAGATGGATCAGCGGTTGTGTACAGCTCTTGCAGAAGACCCATATTTAGATGGCTCACAACTACCCGTGACTCTAGCTTCTAGCCTC
>CABHPH010162838.1:0-21082 GCA_902168325.1 Peromyscus nudipes | reverse complement strand
GTGTGTGTGTGTGTGTGTGTGTGTATGTGCGCGCGTGCATGCTCATGCTTTCCCTAGTAAAAGGACAAAAGAAGGGCATTTTGGAAGGGCTGGCATGCCTTGTGGGTACAGAGAAGCATTGTTGCTATTAATAGAGCGAAGAGCAGGGGACACTGAGTAGAGCGGTAATGAAGGAAAATGAGGAGATGAACCATGAGGAAGAAGTCATGAATCTATTAGTAGAAATTTAATATAACTTAAAAGGGGCAACTGCTGTCCAAGTCTAGGGAGAGTGTAGAGTTATTTGAGGGAGCAGTTGTGCCTCTGTGATGTAGCAGTGGGAAGCCAATCAGGCCTCTAAAGCCCTCAGCTGAACAGGGGCTGTTTGCTACAGAGACCATATGGCACGCAAAAGGGTGGGCTCCAACACACTGACTGGTTACCAGGGTCTCGTGGGAGGAGTTTTCCTGTCCCACATCTGCTCTCAAATAAACACACTGAGGCTTAATATTAATTGTAAATGCTTGGCCGATAGCTCAGGCTTGTTACTAGCTAACTCTTACATTTAAAATAACCCATTTCTGCGGGAACTCAGGAGGCAAAAGCAGGTGGATCTCTGTGAGTTCAAGGCCAGCCTGATCTACAGAGCGAGTTTCAGGACAGGCACTAAAACTACACAGAGAAACACTGTCTCGAAAAATCCAAAAAATAAAATAAAATAAAATAAGATAAATTAACTCATTTCTATTCATCTACATTTTGCCACATGCCTCATGGCTTTACCTGTCCTCTAGCATGTCTTGCTTCCTGGCAGCTGGCTGGCATCTCCTCTGACTCTGCCCTCCTTCTTCCCATCATTCTCAGTTTGGCTTTCCTGCCTAACTTCCTGCCTAGCTACGGGCCTGTCAGCTTGTTATTAACCAATGAGAGTCATACATATTCAGAGTGTAGAAAAGGATTGTTCCACAGCAGGGTCTGAGATCTGCTTTGCTCTACTTGAGTTGATACATTAACCTGTTATTATTTGATGGGTGCTAGCACAAAACACCTGTGAGTGGAAGACAAGTTTTTATTCCAACACAGAAAGCTGTGTGGGCACCATGTGTGGGTCAATTCTTCTTACCCCAAGTCCCACAGACACACTGCAGAGACTCCCAGGTGGAAGTACACTGTGCTTGGGAAAACTGGTCCTTTGCAGACAGTGATAGCAGTCCTGGGCTTTGTCCTCAAGGTTCCTCCCAGCATATTCATGCCTGATAAAGAGCCCAAGTGTTGGCAGGGGTGCTCTGGACCTGTGACAGACCGGTTCTGGACCTGTGGCAGACAGGCTCTGGACCTGTGACAGACCAGCTCTCCACTTCCTCCCTCAATGTCTCCAGTGGCCTCTGTTGAGAATGCCTAACTGTTCCACTGGCAAAGGATGTAGGGTTCATATCCATTCACAACCAGCAGAGAATGAAAAGTGGATATGAAGACAAGAAGCAACAAACTGAAAACTACCAATTCAATTATCAGTAGTGCCCGGGTACAGCTGAGGGGAGATACTTTGAAAGTCTAGAAGAAAGAGCAGTCATCCAATTTTTTTTTAAACACATCAGTATCTAGTGTCTGTCTATCATCATCTATCTTTCTCCATGTGGTGAGAGAGAGCAAGCAAGAGAGACAAGTCCATTGTTTGCACTAAAGTAACTGAAAGCCATGGTCCTTGACTGAGATGATTAATCTTCACAGTCGGCTCGGTTGGCTTTAGAATCGCCATGGAAACTGCTCTGGACACATCTGCAGGGGTATTTCCAGAGACCATGGAGCAACAACACTTACTGGCTTGCAGTTCTGGCTCCTGGTCAGCTTGTTTTTTTAATATACCGCAAGATCACCTTCCCAGGGTCCCACAGTGTCCTAGGACCTCCTGTATCAATCACCAATCAAGATAATTCCCCATATACACGGTCACCAACCAATCTGCTCTGGGTAATCCCTCAGTTAAGAGCCTCTTTTCCAAGTAACCCTGATTGTATCAAGCTGACAATAAAAACAACTTGTCATAGGATAATAATCCAGCTATTACATTTGTGATTTATTCATTTTTTAATTTATTTATTTATAATTATGTACATTGGTGTTTTGCCTGCATCTATGTCTATGTGAGGGTGTTGGATCTCCTGGAACAGGAGTTACAGACAGTTGTGAGCTGTCATGTGGGTACTGGGAATTGAACCCGGGTCCTCTGGAAGAACAGCCAGTGCTCTTAACCACTGAGCCCCCTGTGATTTATTTTTAATGCAGAAAAGGAGATAAATATTTTAGGAAAAAAGAAGTGTGTGTGTGTGTGTGTGGGGTGTGTGTGTGTGTGCACGGATATTGATAACTCCAATATAAGAAGGTAAATAATAAATGAGATTCATTATAAGGCATTAGAAGAATTCAAAGAAAGAAGTGAGAAGTGTAAAACTTTAACTGTGACACAGACAAAGGACTGCCTCTGGGTAGAGAGGAAATAGACGTGGCCCATAGGCACGGTTTTTAGCAAGGCAGAGGGAATGGGGAGAAGGGCAAGGCCTGCCAGAGCCATGCTTGCCATGCCCTTCACCAAGTTTTAAATGGCAGGGATTTTATCAAATGACTCTACAAGGTGGTTTAATAAAACTTTCTTTTACATGTTTTGTTGACTACTTATCAATCAACTCTTCACATGATAGTGAGTTTCTAATACTTTGTAGTTAGAGATATGTTCCATTTCCTACTCTTCTGTGTTCTACTTTTCAAGACTATTTCTGTTGTAGTTTTAGACAAGGTCTCATGGATCCCAGGTTGGCCCCAAACTTACTACATAGGAGAAGATGACCTTGAACTTTTTAACCCTCCTGCCTCCATCTCCTGAGGGCTAGGATCACAGGCATGCACAACACACACAACTTTTAAGATACCCTCTCCTTTTCTTCTTAAAGCCTGAGGACCCTTTTATTAGAGACCGAGAGAAAATCCCAGGGCAGGCAAGCTGGAAATCTCAGCAGCTGACAGAAGGAAGGGCTGGGGAAGTGAATCAGACATAGGACCCTAAGATGGAGCCCCCAAACAACAAAAACAGATGAGGGGGGAGAGAAAGAGAGAGAGAGAGAGATAGGAGGGAGGAAAGGAAGGAAGGAGGGAGGGAGGGAGGGAAACAGTTTCCTCCAAGATTGAAACACTCCATCCTAGAGGGAAGCTCCTTAAGACATTAAGACAGGAAGTAAACAACTCAATAACTCAAAACAGCTACAGGAAGTCCCTGAAACTCACAGGATTTATTAGCCCCCTCTCTCTGCCGCAGTATATAAACAGGAAAATGAACTGAGAGTCACTCAAGACAAAATAAGTTGTAAAGACTCTCAGACAAACCCAATGGCTTGGAAGAAGCTGAGCCCAACCAAGCAGCCCAAAAGAATCAGAGACCAGCTGAACTGTCCAGAAGAAACAAAGATCAACTGAGCCACCTGGAAAGGGCACACTCCAACCTGTTGAGCTGCCTGAAGGCTGTGTGGTATGCTCCAGGTTTTCATCTTTTGCAAGCTGTCACCCATGTGGAATGGGCTTAGATGCAACTGTTTTTTTGTTTGTTTGTTTGTTTGTTTGTTTTTTCTGTTTTTGAGTCATTTCTGCTATTGTAAATAAACACGATAAAACTCATTGGTTCACCAAGTTGGACTTCATTGGTATCCATACTTTGGTCTGCTATGGGTTCCCTATCGGTGGTGAGTAGATGTGTGTGTGTGGCACAGCCGTATCTGATAGGAACAGCAAAAGTCCTAAAGCCAACACAGCTGCTTGACAAAGATCCCGCAAAGCCAAGCCACATGATGGCTGCCATGTCACTTTTACTTTTGATCTCCGTGTGTTGCATGGTTGGGGGCTTTCAATATTTGTACAACTTGAGCATATTAGAAAATTTCTTATGAATCACTTATGCTTTCTCTCAGGAGTACTGCTTCTAAGCTTCCCTAGGAAAGTCCTAAACATACTCTCCATTCCACTTCTAGGGAGATATCTTTATCTACTTGAAGGTCTTCCTTACGACTTGGAGGTTGTGACACATAAAGAAGCCAGAGATCTCTTTATGAGGCTCTGAGATATTCTTAAAAACATCTGTCCCTGTACTTACTCAGGAACAAGATAATTGAAACAAAGTAAACTTAAAAAGACCAACAAGATTTGGTGGGCTAGAGGAGTTGGCCATAGATCAGATTGCAAGTCTCTTCCTATAATACACTCAGGTGATTATGTGGCATACACAGCAACAAAGTTAGATTAGCTGGAGTTACCCCTGCCCCACACAGGGACTTACATTGATGGACAAAGAATGGTCTAGAAAGATGACAGAAGAATGAGGTGTCAGGACCTTCCTTTCTTAGAAAAGTTAGCTCATTAGAGCCACTGTGATATCATATGACCAAGAAGCAAAAGAACGCCAGGATTAGACTTATAAACAAATCATATACAGATATAAAATATAAACACTTTATTGTGCCAGCATTTGAATAATAACTGCAGCAGCTTTGTCCTGAGGATTTTTCTGGGGCACACTGATCATTAAGAGTTAATAATACACTGCCTGGGACATGGCAATCTGTCCAGACTAGCTTGAAGATTTTCTGTCTAGGGTTCTTGAAGCCACAAGAGCTACCAGCCTAAGAACAGGCTATCATATGCCTCTAGATTCTTAAAATTTGGGTTATGGGGTTGATGAGCAAAAATGATTATAAAAGATAGCTCTATCAATGATGACTAAACTTGAGGGAAAACTATTGTAAAAGATAACTCTGGAGCCGGGCGTTGGTGGCGCACGCCTTTAATCCCAGCACTCAGGAGGCAGAGGCAGGCGGATCTCTGTGAGTTCAAGGCCAGCCTGGGCTACCAAGTGAGCTCCAGGAAAGGCGCAAAGCTACACAGAGAAACCCTGTCTTGAAAAACCAAAAAAAAAAAAAAAGATAACTCTGTTCTGTCAGTTTAATCAATGATGACTAAACTTATGACCCCAGATGTGCAAGAGAAAAAGTTAAAACACTTGTCCAGAAACAAAAAACGATATGATCTATATTTTGGAACATGAATCTATCCCTGCTTACTGAATTCTGTATCAATAAAGAAGCATTCAAGCTGCAAGATTCTCACCACCATGGCCTGGCTCATCCTTCCCTTACCTCTTCTCTGGAACCTGTTGACCACTGGCAAGACAGCATGTGTGTGTGTGTGTGTGTGTGTGTGTGTGTGTGTGTGTGTGTGTGTGTGCCTGGAAAGATGGTTCAGTGGTTAAGAGCATTTACTGTCCTTAGAGAGGACCCTAGTTCAAGCATGTTTCCCGGTACCCATGTCACTCCCGACTGTAATTTCAGCTCCAATGGACCCAATGCCCTCTGCTGACCTTGTTGAGCACCCGCACTCATGTGCACAAATCCACATTCACACACACACACACACACACACACACACACACACACACACACACACATAACACAAAGTTACAACTAAAAAGGAATTTTTAAAGGGGAAGAAGTTACTCTTTTGTTTTAGCCCTGAGAAGCAGGCAGGCCGAGCAGTGAAGATCTGCAAACATTGCTGAGATGCATTTCTCTCAGGATACAGCCCTTAGCCCCGCACCTTCACATTGTTCCTTCAGCCAGCACAGCTAGCAGTTAGTCATGCATGAGAATAGGAGACTGAAAATTGGTTTTCGTCAGTTAGCAGTGACTATGATGTAGAAACAACCATCTTAGTGACTGTTTAACAACTGACTCTCCAGTTGGTGGCAGTTCCTGGTTTTAGCAGTGGAAGTAGTCCCATCAGGTACAATTTCAGGCTACCAGCATGACATCGCTAAATGCAGAGTTGGAGAGATGCGCTCAGGCAGCCTTTGTGACCAGGCTAATTATAGCTGCTCACCAGGGAATAGGAAGAGAAGAGCTGGATCCACCTGGTCCAGCAGATTTAAAGATTCCAGCGCCTGCTCATGGGGGTAGGGTGGGTGAGAAGTCTGAGAGGTATGGTGAGCCATGCCTCACCACAAATAATTTTATCTTATTCCATTTTTAAGCTGAAAAGCAGCTTAATGTTCCCTTTTAAATCCCGAGTGATTGATATTATCAACAAGGTAAAAAGGATTTGCTGAAGTTGTCTCTAAAAGGTAAAATCCTTCAATATACAAAACAGCCTCTGGTAGTCATTGGAACCTGTGACAGAACATGCTGGGCTTCATCATTTTCTTCCCATTTCCAGAAAGTGCTAGAAACTTTGGTTGCTTTCTCTGTCCAGTGAAATTAATACTCTTATGCCCAGATCTCAGGGACTCCCAAAAGACCACCATGGAGACCAAATCCCATATGTAAAAGCAAAGAGCCTTTATTTTCAAGCTGGGAGCTTGGACTCTCTGTCTGATGCAGTCTGACGCAGCTGTGAGAGCAGAGAGCCCCCTACCCCAGCCCAGTCAGGGTGGGGTTTTTAATCATAGCAGAGGTTGGGGTCAGGGGATTTCCACAATTCAGGGCTCTGATTGACTGACATTTGTCTAGCATTGCTGGGAATGTTTAGAATATCAGGTATTTCCACTTAAATGCAGACCCTCTCTGGGTGGGGTCAGCTCATGGCTTCTCCTGGCCCCGGCTGTTGCCTGCCAGTAAGCCTGTCACAGAAGCTATGTCTGGGCCTCTCAGCCTGTCATGGCAATTGTATGGTCAAGCTGTTTGGGGTCCCTCACAATACCTCAATGCATTAGCACGTACACAGACTGCAACTTCTGCCAACTCCACAGAGCACCAGGAAATCTCGCCCACTTCAAACAGGAGTGGTGACTGAGTTAAAAATGCACAAAGACTTGAAGACAGTTTTTTAGAAGGTGTTGGGGATCTCCACCTCAGGACCCCATTTCAAACCCCACCCTCAGGGCGCCAAGCAGCAGCTCCCTGAGCTGCCCTCTCCAGACACAGCCCAAAGAAAGCCCGCCAAGCGTCCCCTCCCCCGGGGCTGCTGAAGACCGAGCCTACAGGGTATTTAAGACCTGGTCACCACCTGCTCTTTGATCCTCTCTCCTACCTTTTCGAGAGTCACCTGGGAGTTGCTTTGCTCTCCTTATTAAACCTGGATTTATTAATTTGGCTTGGTTGGCTTATTGCATCGGCAGAGGATACCCAATAACCGGTGATCCAATACTGATCAGAAGGAATATCAAAATAGCCAGTAAAAACATTCAAAGCGGGTTTGAGAGATGACCTGATGGTTGAGAGCCCTTGCTCTTGCAGAGGACCCAAGTTCCATTCCCAGCACCCACGTGGCCGCTTATGATGGCCTCTAACTACACTTTCAGGGGATCCGATTCTCACCTCCGAGGGCGTTGCACACTTGTGGTGAACATACACACATTCAGGCAAAACATTCACACACATAAAATAAATCTAAATTTTTAAAAACAGGCAAAGGTGCTCGACATCATTAGTCATCAGATAAATGCAAGTTATGTCTAGACACAGCCCAACCACCACTCTAAATAGGTAAACTTTCAAAAGATTGCCAATATCAAATATTGGCAAGAATAGAATATTTAAAACTCCTATGCTTTGCTGGTATTGATGCAGGAGGATCAGAGTTCAAGGTCATCCTTGACTGCAGAGTGAGTTCTGTCGGAATTCCTGGCCACCGGCCACTCCCCCAGCTACATGTGCTGTCCAGTAGCCAGGCAAGAGGCTTAGTCATTCTGGGGCCTTACATAATCCGTGCACCTTGTAGTCACATAATTTGCATGCAGTGTGATCACATAATCTATGCACATGCGTAGTATAGCTACGTCAGCTCATATGCACATTGTGGGGGGGAATCCATAAATATCAGGTCACAGACTCCTCCCCCTCTTCTTTCTCTTCTTTTTCTTCTTCCTCTCTCTCCCAGCACCATCTTCCATAGGCCTAAGCACGTTCCCCTCTGTTCCTTCTCTTAATAAACTCTTACAGTGGGTTTTGTTGTACGTCGTGGATTTTCTCGAATGTTAAACAGCTTAATGAATAACATTGCACTGCATAAAACTAACAAGTTCAAGAACAGTCTGGGCTACATGAGACCCTGTATAAAAAACAAAACAAAACAAACAAACAAAAAAAAAAAACCTTACACAGGAGAATTCATAATGGGTCAGTGTAGAATCATCTCAAACCGGAAGAAGTCCTGGTGTCCATCACCATAAAATGCATAAGCTATGCCTTTGTGACAGTGAAAACCAGTCCCCATTAAGAAGAAACAACTGTTAATCTGCACAATGACATGGGGTCATATCGTAGACACAGTGAGAGGCATGCTCTGTGTGTCTGAGTGTTCGCTTTACTTCGGTGAAGTTCTTTTTGGTTTTAGTATTTGTGTGAGTGCCTAGTTTTAGTTCCTTGAGGGGGGGAGTGTATCTATGAATAGAAACACTGGGTCATATAATTCTAAGCTTAACATTTTTTCTCTTTTGGAGGTTCTGCTGAAGCTGTTTCCACAGAAACAGAGATGATTGACATTCCTGTGCATAGAGGTGTGTGTGTGTGTGTGTGTGTGTGTGTGTACATGTGAGTGCATGTATGCACCTGTGTGGGAATGTATGTGGGGGGCATGCATGTGTGTTTGTGTATGCGTGTTTGCATGTGTGTGTATGTATTAGAAAGGAGAAGGTACAAATCTTCAGAAATAAAGTTGGCATAGTCTAGGTCAAACCAGTTGCTCCCTCTACAGTACAGGAAATAAAAAGGAAAAGGTAGAGGGGGATAAAAAGAAAGAGAAAGAAATATCTGCACTTTAGAATCATGCTTGGTGTAGAACTGGACAAAAATAGTGGTCTAATGATGAATATACAATCTTATTTAAAGCTGAAAATTAATCCTACATAATACCAGTTAATAATTTTAAGTGACATTAATTATCAATATTAGGTGGGAAATCTGAAAACTCCTGGCCAGCTCTTGTTTTGAACACACTGCCTCTCTCTTGCCATAAGACTTCTTTCTACATAACATTGGTAGGAAGTTATTTATTTCCTCAAATAACCATCATGCAACACCGTGAAAAGCCCAACTATAGGCTCAGAAGCAAGAAGGGACACCACTGAGCCAGGACACACTCAGGAAAAATGCTCCCACCTGAATCTTTCTCTCTCCTGATCTGAAGGAGCCTTGCTCTGGAGACTCGGGTTCAGCTGGACATTAGGGGAGCAATGAACTTCCAACTCCAGCCTGTCCTGTTGAGTTGCTATTCATATATCAGATCTACTTTGAGGAGCAAGTTCAATCTTCAAGTTGTAGATATTTGGGTCAAAAGAAAAAAACATCAACATTCAAAATTGTTCATTTTCTGTTCCGAATCAAAGGTAAAACTGGAAATCTAGCTTTAATGAGGGAGAACTTCAATCACTGGAGAATTTGAAGGCGGAAGGAGAAGCGGGGAGGGGGAAGCCTCTGCTTGCTGGTTTATTCTTTGAAATTAACAGTTGAACACAGCAGATCAAAGAGACAGCCTGTGATGGCTGAGTCCCTTCTCTGATGTGCTGCAGAATTGGTTGTGTCTTTACTAGGGGCGAAGTGGAGCCTGCTGGGGTGGGAATGAATTCTGACCCGTCAACACAGGCGCTGACTTACTGTAAATGTAAAACAGTCCTAGGTATTTATTCCTTCTTCCTTTTCATCCATTAGGTTATTCAGTCAAAAAAGCCGGGGGACCTTAAATATTAATTGTGACATTATATATGCATTGCAGAAGGTTAAATGGGGCATTGCCAGCTATGGCTGGCACTGTGCTGGTGGTTTCGCTAACTGATCTTTCTAGAATGCTCCTTGAAATCTATGCCGTCACTAATCTTATTCACCAATTCTTTTCAGTAGCACCAAGTATCAGCCTCAGATGATACTCAACACAGGCCTGCAATTTATTCGCACGTCCAGCTATGGACTTAAAGACTCTCTACCATAAGCCGTAATCTGGTAAATGGATAAGTTATTTGTTTCACTGATGACAAGCTCAAGCGTAATTCATAAACCACCCTGTTAGAAGGTCTTTCTTCCATCGCTTTCCCAGTTGAAGGGAACAGACTGTGAACCAGGAGCACAGAGAGGTGATTATGTCTGATGGTGACAAAGCTGTGAAGGACAGGAGTCGCTCGCATCCAGAGTCAAGGCCAGCAGCCCCGCTCCTCACCAGTCCTCTATGCTGCACTTACAGAAAAGAATACTCAGCTGGACATGGTGGCTCAGACCTGCAATCCCAGCACCTGGGAGGAGAGGCAGGTGGGTATCAGTGAGATTGAGGACAGCCTGGTCTACACAGCAAGTTCCAGGCCTATCAGGGTTCTCAAAAACAAACAAACAAAAAACCATTGTAATAATAATAATAATAATAACTGAAGGGAGCAGGCAGAAGCACGTTGGCCTAAGTACTGCCACTTTGACTTCAGACTCCATTTTACATGTAGGGTGAAATAAAGCTCAGGTTCCCATCCCTAGGGGAGCTGAGAACTTTCTAATGGCTGACCCAGCTCCTCCCTAAACCATAGAAATAGTCGTTATGCATCTTTAGTTCTCTAGAAACATTCGTTGTGGCTGGTCCTAAGCACAGAAGGAACAAGTGAATCTGCTTGGTTGGACTGAAAGGCTTACATTGTACGTCAGTTGACAATGGTGGAACACACAAGGAAGCCCCTAATCTCCGATTTTGATTGGTGAAAACTGTAACAAATGTTTGCGATGTTTGTGCTTATAATCCCTGCTTCTGCCCCTGCTCGGGGCTGTCAGGAAGAAAAAGGCTCCCGAGTCCTTGTCCTGTGGCCCTGATGGATCAGTGACCTGCTTCTGTGGTCATTTATTAAAATCTTTGGAACCTTATGGTGCACAGTGGGACAGATGTAATAACAACAACAACAACAACAATAATAATAAAAAGTTGGTGGAAGAAGGTCAATGTCTATCCAGAGAAGAATATGTAGTAAACAGTGATGACCGCACATAGAATTCTCCTTAGCAGTTACTAAGGCGTAGCACAACATAAACGAGTCACCAAATATGAAAAAGCATGCTTAAAAATACCAAAAAGGCATGTTTTTAAAATATGATTTAAATCAGGTGTGGTGGCGCACACCTGTAATCCCAGCACTCAGGAGGTGGAAGCCAAAGGATCAATGACGTTCCAGGTCATTCTCAGCTACATGGCCAACTCAAAGTCAGTTTGGGATACATGAGAACCATGTCTCAAAACACAAAAGTAAAGAATTAAGTATGCAATTCAGTACAAACCCACTTGTGTATAAAATGTAAAAACGCATTAAACTTGTCTACATATAGTCTCTTGACATAGCACACACATGTGGGTTTTTCCTATGTATTTATAAACAGATTAGTTGCTCTTCTATTGCTGTGATAAAACAGCATGGCTGAGCAAACTTACAGAAGGAGGGGTTTATTGTGGGTTCACAGCTCAGGAGGAAGAAGAGTCCATTACAAATGGTAAGATTCCTTTACAGGGAAGCACAGGGGCGGGCAGGCAGGCGAGGTGACCCGAGCGGGAGTTGAGTGTCCTCATCTCAAACTGCAAACAGGTAACAAGAGAGCATCCTGGGAATGGCACCAGGCTTTTCACCCTTGAAGCCCACTCCACACAGCTTCATCAGCCACAGACCAAGTATTCCAACATCGAAGCTTATGGGGGGGTCAGTGTTTGATGGAGAATTTTTGTATACTACGTAAAGATGTGTTGCTGTGGTTAGTGTAATAAAAAAAAATGAATAACCAATAGCTAGGCAAGAGAGTTAGGCGGGACTTCCGGACAGAGAGAGGAAGAGGATGATCGAGGCATGCAGGAGACACCACAGAGATGTGGAATGAGTTGGACATAAAGAATGGGAGAGAGGTAAAAGCATGTGGCACACACCTTTAATCCCAGCACTCGGGAGGCAGAGGCAGGCGGATATTTGTGAGTTCAAGGCCAGCCTGGTCTACAGAGCAAGATCCAGGAAAGATGCAAAGCTACACAGAGAAACCCTGTCTCGAAAAACAAAACAAAAACAAAACAAAAACAAAACAAAAAAATGGGTTAATTTAAGTTATAAGCGCTAGTGGGACAAGCCTAAACTGAGGGCTGAGCTTTCATAATTAATAATAAGTCTTCGTGTCATTATTTGGGAGCCGGCGGCCTGACAGAAAGTCCTACCACAGGCATCCTCCTTCAGACCATCATAATATTTTCACTTTCTTATGTACAACTACCCATCACTTACCACCACACCTGAACTATCGCTGATTACAAAAGACAAGTTTGGTCTTTAAAATGCGGGGGCCATACATTCCTCAATACCACAGATCACTAAAATTGAGTCATATATACATATTCTTATTTTTAAGACCAAAAATCAGCATCACATACATTAGAAGGAAGATTTATCTATGAAGGACCTATTGTGTATGAACTTGTACTTATACATCAGTAAAATATTGCCAGTGGCCTGTAGTGAGTTCCACACCATTGAAGGAGAATGGCTTACGGTTCACTACAGCAAGGAAACCTGCACACCGAGAAACATGAAGCTTCACCGAGAAACATGAAGCTTCTCAAGAAGGCACTTAGAGCTTCCTCTAGGATTTGGCCTTTGTGCTGCCCATTGGAAGGGCTACACTTTGATGGGAGGTACTTCCTCCTCACGTGAGCATCTCTGGAAATACTCTCATAGACATGCCCAGAGGGGTGTTTCCTAAATGATTCAAAATGCTATCCAGTCCACACTCGAGACTAAATTAAACATCACACCACCATCTTTTTTTCCTTCTAATGGAGAACACAAGTTAGGATCTTTTAGTATTGTAGTAGTGAAAGGGAGAGGAAACTTCCTCCAACCAGGAGTGTTCCGTAGCAGAGTCTGTTGTGAAAGCACTTCTGCATGGCCGCTCTGCTCACGAACCCCGAACATCTCAGGGAGCAAAGCATATTACACAAGATGGTTCAAGCTTCGCATATGGGACATCAACAGATGATGGGATCACAAACATGAAAAACCATGAGAAAGCCATTTCTTCTTCTTTTTAAAGGGGGTGAGGGAGCACTGTGTAAGGGCACACATACACAGACGGAAGGACAGATGAAGGGGAGGGAATAAATGAATGAACGAACTCATAAATAAAACAGTTCCAGAAAACACAGTACTAGTCGGTCTGAAAGCGTGAACTCTACGGAAAGACGCATGGATCAGAAAAGTCACTCTGCAAAGGCTTTCAGTGAGAAGAAACGGAACCAAACAATTAATTTATGTTATGTGACTCATGGCACCTTAAAAAGAAATACAGTTAATACAAATGTGGGTGATGGAACAGTCATCTCCAGTCCTAAATCAAGTTTCCTCCCCAGGCAATTTCTAGAATCTGACCTCGTCCTTCATCTCCACTGCATGCTCTGACAAACTCCTTACGTTCTCATTTGAATGTTCTTCTGTTGTTATTTGTTTTCGCTCTTTGGGCTCTTTTGTCTCTTTAGGGGGAAGGACCCACTACCCAGCTCCCAAATAAATCACACATGGAGGCTTATTATTACTTATGAACACCTGACCTTGGTTTGGCTTATTTCTTGCCAGCTTTTCTTAACTTTAAATTATCCCACCTACTTTTGCCTCTGGGCTTTTTCCTTTTCTTACTTCTGTGTATCTTACTTTCACTCTTACTCTGTGCTAGCTGTGTGGCTGGGTGTCTGGGTGGCGCCTGGCGTCCTCCTCTCCTTGTTTTCTTGCTCTTTCTTCTTTTCCTCCCAGATTTCTCCTTCTATTTATCCTCTCTGTCTGCCAGCCCCGCCTATCCTTTCTCCTGCCTCGCTATTGGTCATTCAGCTCTTTATTAGACCATCAAGTGTTTTAGACAGGCATAGTAGCACACCTTAACAGAGTTAAACAAATGCAACATAAAAGAATGCAACACATCTTTGCATCATTAAACAAATGTTCCACAGCATAAAAAAATGTAACACATCTTAAAATAATATTCTACATTCTTCTTTACATTTTTTTGAGACAGGGTCTCACTGGGTAGCCTTGGTTGACCTGCAACTTGCTATGCAGACGAGGCTGTTATCAAACTTTTTTTTGTTTGTTTTTGTTTTTTTGAGACAGGGTTTCTCTGTAGTTTTGGTGCCTGTCCTGGATCTCACTCTGTAGACCAGGCTGGCCTCGAACTCATGAGATCCACCTGCCTCTGCCTCCCGAGTGCTGGGATTAAAGGCGAGCAACACCACGCCCAGCTTGAATGTTCTTGAACGGCACTCTGGTTAGTGTGTCTACCATGTCTTGTCCATGGAGACCTTTTTTAAATTGCAATTAGAGTTATGTTTCTGATGTCTGTGACCTTGAATGTGAGATTTCACAGGCATCTGTGTTCATATGTCCAAACTCTTCAAGTTCTATACATTGAACAAATAAGAGATTTCACAGGCATCTATGTGCATATGTCCAAACTCTTCAAATTCTATACATTAAACAAATGTATTTTATTGTATATCAACTAGACCTCAATAATCTCATTTTTAAGAAACGGGAAGTTTCATTTATTTATTTACTTACTAAGTTCCAGGATCAAACTCAGGGCCTTGCACATGCTAGGCAAGCTTACTCTGCTGAGTTGCAACCACAGCCCAAAAAATTCTTTCTCTAACACATGTAAATCACATCACTCTTTTACCCCAGACCCCTCACTTGCAGAAGTACAAGCCAGACTCCTCAGCACAGTGCTCAAACTCCTCCCAAACCACACTCCCAACAGCCCAGTATCAATGCTCTGAAACACGAGGGTTTGTGTGTGTGTGTGTGGTGTGTGTGTGTGGGGTGTGTGTGTGTGTGTGTGTGTGTGTGTGTGTGTGTGTGTGTGTGATCACTATACCCTCATTTAGGTTGCTCTCACTGGAATATTTTTTTAATCTCCTTTCTGTCCATTCAAACCCTCTCCACTCTTCAAAGCCCACCCCGGATCCTGAATGTTGTAAAGCTTTTCCTGAATCCTTCCACATCTCCACATGCCATCAATACTAAACTCTTCTCTCCCTGCTTGGCATTTCCTTTATAGTGAACTACAGTCAGCTATAAAGCAAGGCACTCGATAAATGGAATTTTAAAAAAAATAGCTTCTGTGTTGAACTGAACAGAACTGAGTTATTTTCAAATAACTTTTACTATAGAAACTTCAAAAATAGGTTAAAAATAGAAGAAATAGTACTCTAATAAATTCCCATGAGACTATTCCCTGTGTGTGTTTTTTAAGACTTATTTTTATTTTGTTGTATAGGTGTTTTATCTACATGTATGTCTGTTCACCCTCAGAGGCCAAAAGAGGGCACTGGATTATTGCTGTTGGAGGTTTTTGCTCTTTTTGGGGACCCACCACCCAGCTCCAAAATAAATCACACATGGAGGCTTATTCTTAATTATGAATGCCTGGCCTTAGCTTGGCTTAGTTTCTAGCCAGCTTTCCTTAACTTAAATTATCCTTTCTACCTTTTACCTCTGGGCTTTTCCTTTTCTCTAACTTCTGTAAATTTTACTCTTACTCCATGGCTTGCTGAGTAGCTGGGTGACTGGACCCTGGAGTCCTCCTCCTATGGCTGCTCAATCTTAGATCTTCCCTCTCAGATTTTTCCTCCTATTTATTCTCTCTGCCTGCCAGCCCCACCTATCCTTTCTCCTGCCTTGCTATTGGCCGTTCAGCTCTTTATTAGATCATCAGTTGTTTTACACAGGCACAGTAACACAGCTTCACAGAGCTAAACAAATGCAACATAAACAAAAGTAACACACCTTAAAATATTCTACTACATTGTATCCCCTGGAATTGGAACTACAAATAGTTGTTAGGTGCCTTATGAGTACTGGGAATTGAACTGCAGGACCTTCGGAAGAATAGCCAGGGCTCCTAACTTCTGAGCCATCTTTCCTTCCCCCACAAGGCTCCTTCTTTAAAAACATTTACAACTCAGAGTCAGGAATCTTGCTGAGTGTGTGTGTATGTGTGTGTTGTGTGTGTGTGTGTGATATTAACCTCCGTGCACATGGACACATCAACAGTTGCACTAATTTCTGGCTTAAACAGAAGATTAAATAAAATAAACAAAAAGGGGGGGTCATAGAGATAGCTCAGTGTTAAAGAGCACTGCCAGCTCTTCCAGAGGACCCAGGTTCAATTCCCAGCATTGACATATTGGCTCATAACTGGCTTGTGGTGCACAGACATACATTTAGGCAAAAAAAAAAAACACACACACACACACACACACCCATACACATAATAAAATGAAATAAACCAAAAGAAGACATATTGATTTCTATTTTATGTGTATGGGTTTTTTTTGGGGGGGGGTTCGAGACAGAGTTTCTCTGTGTAGCTTTGCGCCTTTCCTGGAGCTCACTTGGTAGCCTAGGCTGGCCTCGAACTCACAGAGATCCGCCTGCCTCTGCCTCCCGAGTGCTGGGATTAAAGGTGTGCGCCACCAACTCCCGGCGGGGGTTTTTTTGGTACACGTATGTCTATATACCATGTGCATGCCTGGTATCTGAGAAGGCCAGGAGAGGGCACAAGATTCCCTGGAAATGGAGTTACAGACAGTTGTGAGTTACTGTATGTGTGCTGGGAACTGAACCTGGGTCCTCTGAAAGAGCAAGTGCTCTTAACAGCTGAGCCATCATCTCTCCATCTGGTTCCTGGCCTTTTTACTCTCATAGTTCTAAACATCTTAAAATTATAACTTAAGGGTAAAAGGTTAAAAAGCATGCTCGTCACATCTTTTCTAGTCCCCCCCCCCATCCTTAGTCACACCTCAGAGTTTAGGTTTTTCTCTCAGGGCAAAGCAATCACTAAATATGCATAAAATATTGGTTTGTTATTGTAATGATTTTCCTGGCTCGTCTGACCTATGATGCACAAGGCTGCAAAGATTAATATTTGGACAGTGCTTATTTATTTATTTAATGTATATGAGTGCTCTATTGACTTTATGCCAGAAGAGGGCATCAGATCCCAGTATAGATGGTTGTGAGCCACCATGTGGTTGCTGGGAATTGAACTCAGGATCTCTAGAAGACCAGCCGGTGCTCTTAACCCCTGGCCCTCTCTCCAAACCCTTTTGGGGAAATGTTTATATTAGCTGAAAAACCACAAGCCCACATTTCAAAACTTGCTTTCCCAGGAGTAATGAAACACTTATAATCCCAACATTGGGGGGTGGGATTTGAGGTAAACAAAGATCACAAGTTCAAGGTCATCCTTGACTAAATAGAGAGTTTGAGGCAGCCTGGGATTCATTACAACCTATCTCAAAAAACAAAGATTACTTTTAAGATTATTTACAGAGGTCTGGAGAGATGGCTCAGAAGTTAAGAGCACTTGCTGTTTTTGCAAAAGACTTGGATTCAGTTCCCAGCACCTGAATGCCAGCTCACATCACAGTTCCAGGGGATCTGATGCCTTCTTCTGGCCACCAAAGGAACTGCACATACATGGTGAGCATGCATACATGTAAGCAAACTACTCATACATATCAAATATAAACAACCATTTTTTGAAATTTTATTTATAGGATAGTCATTTTTATTTCTTGGTATGATGTCACAGTTATTTGATTATCCATCTACTTCAGTATGGCAAAAATAATCAGATGTCAATTTGAGGGCTTGGAGGTAAAACTTTAAAGGTAACTATACTTCTTAATGTCAGAATGAAGTCATTACAAGTGATTCTGTGTTTATAGTCTCCTGAAGAACTCTGTATGAAACCTACCAGGCTACAAGGGCCCCATGAGGTTAAATGATGGCATAGCATTGTCCAAAGGAGCCAATTACTTCAGCATTTGCCATCCAGAGCCCTAAATCTGAAGAACGACTAAAATCAAGTCCAAAATCAAGTCTTCATTTTTATAACTATATAAATGTCATCTAAATGTGTCCACCACTAGCTTTCCCAAAAGCAGCATGCTATAAATAAGCCTACTGCATCTGCTCATTGATATGGATGCTGCTGGGATGTCTACTTGGGCTTAATTACAGACCACACACAATAATAGATTTTTAGTGGTGAGTTTAGTACATTAGCCATTTCAGCTTTAGGGCGTACGTGCTGTACTTCTGGCTAATGATGGAGAAGAATTTGCAGCCTTAAATCATCATAGTTTTGAATGGCATCAATATCATCACTATCCTCTTTGTGGTGAGACTCCGTGATTTCAGCCACTGATACAGTGAGAGTCTTTAGACACACCGCATCAGAGTTTCCACCTTCCCCACCAGAACCTTCCTCTCCCCTTCAACCACGTTCTACAAATGGTTTGACCGTGACATGCGCTGCTTTGGCAAGTTCTTTTGAGAACTATGTCTGCGCCATCCGCGTCCTTCATGTGGATCTCGGAGCTGAGCCGAGCATGATGTCTTGTTCCTAATTGCTTCAGTCCGCAAAGAAGGCTCCACTGAGCTTTTTTTTTTTTGTTTGTTTTTATTGTGAAAAAAAAATAAGATTATTGTTCCTGGGTTTTTTTTTGTTGTTTTTTTTTTAAATTTAAAAATTTTTTTGTATGTCTGTGTGTGTGTGCCTGCATGCATGCTTGGTGCCAACAGAGGACAAACAAGGGCATATGTTCCCCTGGAAACGGAGTTGCAGGCATGAGCTGCTGTGTGGGTGCTGAGAACCGAACCTGGGTCCCCTGGAAGAGCCGGCAGTGCTCTTAATTGCTGAGCCATCTCTTAAATTATTCCCTGATCTTCTCATTAGAAAGAACTTCAGTCAGAATCAGGCAGCCCGTAGCTTTTCCACCCGGTCTTTGTGCTGCAGTATGCCTCAGATGAGTGGATCAAACAGGACGTTGACTCATTCTTCCACGGTTCTTTCCAAATCATCACTGTCAGCCTTTTCGAGGACACCGATTCCACCCATCCCGTGCTTTGAGCTTGCTCAGGTCTGTCTACTCCCTCAACCCTCCACTTCTTCCTCTACGGTGTGAGAAGGACTGATTTCATCTGGAGGAGGGGGTGGGGGTCTCACAGGTGGATACCAGGCCATTTTCCTTTGACCTTTTCTTTTTTCTCTTCTTTTCTTTTCTTTTCCTTCTATTCCTCTTCTTTTTTCTTTTCTCTCTTTCCCTTTCCTGTACCACTGCCATGATCATCAGGTAGTGTTTTGAGAAAGACTATGCAGGGTTTGTGACATGTGCCAAGCGTGCCTCAGTAGGCACGGGTTTTACAAGAACTGCTTCTCTGGACTAATACTGTCACTTTCAGGGTTTTCACACTCAAGACAGAACAAGGGGCCGTAGCTCCATCTAATGCACCTTGCAGCTTGTATTGGCCTCATGACATCCACAGACAATGCAAGGTCGTTCTTCACGTCACACTGGATCTGCACTCCCGGCTCATGACCGAAGTACTTGGTGGGATACACTGGAAGCTGGTTCAGTGTGCCTTCACAGCATCAACCATGTTGGCTGTAACTGTCTCCACTGCATTTCCCGTGCCTTCAACCCCACTCTCAGATGGGGCATTCCGTAGCAACTGAACTGTTCTGACAGACTGTGGTTGATGATGACAGCCATGTTGGCTTATTACCAATGGTGGCTTTACCAGTAAGAGGGAAAGGTTGTTCATTGCAATCTTTGGTATTTCTATCTGGAGAAGGGATGACATAAGTGATTGTGAGAGTTCTTGACCTGTGACATGAAAACATTCACCACTGAGGGTACACGCTTCTTGCTATGCTGTCCCCCAACAATGGCTGTGTAGCAACCTAGTTTGCTCTCTCTCTCTCTCTCTCTCTCTCTCTCTCTCTCTCCTCTCTTTCAACAGGGTTTCTCTGTGTCACCCTGGCTGTCCTGGAACTCACTCTGTAGACCAGGCTGGCCTCGAAATCAGAGATCTATCTGCCTCTGCCTCCCGAGTGCTGGGATTCAAGGTGTGCACCACCACTGCCCAGGCAACTATTTTTCATCAAATAAAGACATAAACCAAATGGTTCAGGACTGAGAGGAAGACTCGCAGGAGACTGCGTTCAGAGAGTCAGATGGGTGACATGCAGAGAGTGTGGGGCAGCCTGGCAGGTGCTACCTCAAAGCAGTGGGAGAGACTATCACATACGTCCACATCCACACCTGCCATGCTCAGGCTGGCAACTTCTAGAATGTTCTCACTCTGACTTTCTGGGGTTTTATTAAGGTACGTTTCTACTCTGATTCATAAAGCTATTCTTTTCTTCCATTTGAGAATTCAATTCTTTTTATTTTTGTTGTTGGTTTGAGATAGAGTCTCACACAGCCTAAGCTGGGCTCCAAATTATTAGAGTGGACGCTGCCCTTGAATTCCCGATCCACCTGCTTCTACCTCCCTTGTGCTTTGGAACTACAGAACTACATATTCTGAATCTTTCTGCTTGAGAAAAACAGATTGGTTAAGATCAGAACTCACCAGATAGTAGTGGCACATGCCTTTAATCCCAGTACTCAGAAGGCAGAGGCAGGCAGATCTGTGAGTTTGAAGCCAGCCTAAACTACAAAGCAAGTTCCAGAATAGAAACCCTGTCTCAAAAAAAAAAAAAATCAGAACTCTCCCAGCACTCAGCACTCAAGAGGCCTCAGAAGCAGGCAGATCTCTGTGAGTTTGAGGCCAGCCTGGTCTACATAGTTAGTTTCAGGACAGCCCGGGCTACGTAAAGACATCTTGTCTCAAAAAACAAAAAGCAAAAAGTTTAGAACTCATTGCAGTACGTTGCTTCTGATTTCTGTTGGCATCTGTGGTAAAGATGACCATAAATTCTTTGTGGCTCTCCCCATCACTCTTCTTGAATTTGTGCTGGATGCTCACACCACTTAACCAATAGGACGTGGTGGGCACGGCCTCCTGCATTGGCGGCTTCCAGTTTTGCCTCCTGGGACTCACTTATGGGACAGGGATGCCCTGCCTTAGAATCCAGCCACTGTGTTCTAAGGAGCCCAAGTCACAAGGAGAAGCCACCTATAAGTAGGCCACATGTGAAGAAGCTGTGGCCAGTGTCTCCAGGAGGCCTCTTCAGCCAGCAGCTAGCATTTGAGGTCATGTGCATGAGCCATCTTGACCCAAACACTACACCCA
>CABHPH010162837.1:0-49955 GCA_902168325.1 Peromyscus nudipes | reverse complement strand
GTAAACTGATGAATGCAATCCACCATATAAACAAACTGAAAGACAAAAGCCACCTGATCATCTCATTACGCGCAGAAGAGGTCTTAACAAAATAAAACACCCTTCATGCTAAAAGACCTGGAGATAGTAGGGAGATAAGGGACCTACCTCAACATAATAAATGCAGTTTCCAGCAAGGCCATTGCCACCATCGAGTTAAAATGGAATTTAAAGCAATCACACTAAAATCACCCTCTCCCTACCTTTTTGATATAGTATTTGAAATCTTAGCTAGAGCAATAAACCGTGAAGGAAACCACGGGTATACAATTTGGAAAGGAAGAAATCAAAGTATCTTTATTAGCAGATGATATAATAGCATACATAAGTGTCCCTAAAAATTCCACCAAGGAACTCCAACAGATGATAAACAGTTTCAGCAAAGAAGCTGAATACAAAATTAACTCACAGAAATCAGTAGCCTTTCTATGTACAAATGACAAATAGTCTGAGAAAGAAATCACAGAAACAACACCTTTTGCAATAGCCTCAAATAATATAAAATATCTTGGGGTAACTCTAACCAAGTAATCCCCACAAAATTTCAGCATTGATCTTGAAAGGGTAAATTTCAGCTTTACATGGAAACACAAAATACCCAAGCTAGCTAAACAATCCTGAATAATAAAAGAACTACTGAAGTATCAACATTCCTTACTTCAAATTATACTACAAAGCTACAGTAATAAAAACAGCAAGGTACTGGCACAAAAACAAATATGTTGATCAATAGAGTCAAATTGAAGATCCAGACATAAACCTACACACCCACGGACACCTGATTTTTGATAAGCTAGAAATGCACACTGTAAAAAAAAGATAGCATCTTCCAACAAATGGTGCTGGTTAAACTGGATGGCTGCATGTAAAAGAATCCAAATAGATCCATACTCACCACTTGTCACAAAACTCAACTCTAAATGGATCAAAGACCTCAACATAAAACCAGATACACTGAACCTGATGGAAGTGAGAGTGGGGAATTGCCATGAACTCATTGGTACAGAAAAAGATTTTCCAAACAAAGCACCATTAGTACAGGTAGTAAGTCAACAATTAGTAAATGGGACCTCATGAAACTGAAAATTTTCTGTACATCAAGGGACACCATCATTCAGACAAAGCAGCAGTCTACAGAATGGGAAAAGACTTTTACCAACTATACATACAATAGCGGGATATATACAATATCCAAAGTAAAAAACTTGATATCAATAAAACAAATAACCAATTTAAAAATGACTCAAATCAAAACAGAGAATTCTCAAAAGAGGAAACGCAAATGGCTAAGAAACTATAAAAGAAATGTTCAACATCCTTAGCTATCAGGGAAATGCAAATCAAAACTACTTTGAGATTTCATCTTACACCTGTCAGAATGTGTCTAACATCAAAAACAGAAGTGACAGCTCATGCTGGTAAGGATGTGGAGTAAGAGGAACACTCATACATTGCAGGTTGGAGTGCAAAATTGTACAACCACAATGGAAATCAGTGTGGCCATTCCTCAGAAAGATGGAATCAATCTAACTCAAGATCCAGCTATAGCACTCTGGGGCATAAACCCAAAAGACACTTCATCCTACCACAAAGATGCTTGCTCTAACATGCTCATTGCTGCTCTATTGACTACAGTCTGTAATTAGAAACAACCTAATTGGCCCGGCGGTGGTGGCGCACAATTTAATCCCAGCACTCGGGAGCCAGGTGGATCTCTGTGAGTTCGAGGCCAGCCTGGGCTACCAAGTGAGTCCCAGGAAAGGCGCAAAGCTACACAGGGAAACCCTGTCTCGAAAAACAAAAAACAAAAAACCCAAAAAAAAATGATATCATGAAATTTGTAGGCAAATTGGTAGACTAGAAAAAAATCATTCCTAATGAGGTAGCCCAGACCCAGAAAGACATATAAGGTGTGTTTTCACCTACATGCGAATATTAACTGTTAAGTTGATGATAACCAAGCTACCATAGAACAGCTGAGGGTGCTTATTGAGTAAGGGGCGAGACGGTAAAGATGGATCTCACTATGAAAGGAACTGGAATTGATAATTACGGATAGATGTAGAGGGGCTGGAAAGGGAGGATGAAGTGGGCAAGGGTGGAAAGAGATTTAAGGAAAGGAGTATAGGGAGAGACAGCTAAAATTAAGAGGTATTTGAAGGGAATATGGAAACCTAATACAGTAGAAACTTCCCAAAATATATACATAGATGAGGACAATCTAAATGAAATCACCAAATTATTAGGGGAAGCAGAATCCCAAATGGCCATTTCTTGTCACCAAACAAAGCTTCCAGTACTAGAATGGGGTTACTTCTAATTTAGGTTTTGGCCAAAGGAGTTCCATGGAATCCCCAAACAACCCAGGCTATTGCTAAGACTGTGGGTTACTCTTCACAAACTGACAGCAAGTCCCCATTGCTGAAGACAACACCCACACAACTCATTGAACATGGAGAAGTCGAGCTGGTGCCTGCATAGAGCCCTCACCTTTATGTTCTAGCCTCTTTGGTACAGGACGGTGCTCTGCATATCACCAAAAGACAAATGTAAAAACCAACCCAGCCACAAACTCTTTGATCTCCAGTGGTGTCCTGCCTATATATGTGCTAGGGCAATGGTGGCATAAAGCTTGTAGGAGTAACCAACCAATAAGTGGTTTGACTGAAGGCCCACTCCATGAGATGGAACCCATACCTGACACTACTTGGATAACCAAGAAGGAGAGACTAGATAGCCCAGGGACCTAGAGTAAAAGTAAATGATTTAAAAAAGAGATGCGGGGGTAAAGGGGAGAGGAGGCTTGGTCCTGCCTCAACTGAGCGTGCCAGGCCTTGTTGACTCCCCCTCGGAAGCCTTACCCTTTCTGTGGAGTGGATGGGAGCAGATTGGGGGAGGGGGGAGCAGTGGGAGGAAGGGAGGGAGGGGGAGCTGTGGTTGGTATACAAAATAAATTTTAAAAATTTAAAAATAAATAATAAACAAAAAATGTAATGATAAAATGACTCCTAATTATATTCTGCTATACTCCTAGATCAGTGCCTTGTTTATCCATCATCAGAGGAGCTTTCTTCGACAGCAGATGGGAACAAATACAGAGACTCACAGCCAGACATTCTACAGAGAGGAGAGACCTTGAAACACTCAGCTGTGACCTTGGAATGCTCGGTCCTAAATGAGATATTGTCAACAAATCCATCCCCTCAGAGCTCAGTGAACCCTGTGGAAGAAGGAAAGAATATAAGAGCCAGAAGGGATGGAGGATGGCAAGAAAACAAAGCCTTCTAAATCAACATGAGCAAAGCCCACACACATTTACAGAGACTGAAGCAGCATGCACAGGGCCTGCAGGGGTCTGCATTGGTCCTTTACGTAGATAGTATGGCTTCCAGTTTAGTGTTTTTATGAGATTCCTGAGTATGGGAGCAAGTTGGTCTTTGATTCTTGTAACTTATCTTGGGCACTTTTCCTTCTGTTAGTTTTTCTTGTCCAACTTTGGTGTGATAGTTTTTAATTTTACCTTATATTTTATTATTATCTCTTAGAAGTCTGTTTTTTTTTCTAATTAAAGACATTAAGGAAGCAGATCCAGATGGAAAGGGAGGAGAAACTAATTAGGATATGATATCTGAGAAAATATTCTATTTTCAGTAAAAATGGGGGAAGAAAAGAATTAAAAGGACCTGGAACTAGAAACTGAGGCAACCTCAGGTTGCAGTCATACTAGAGTACAGAGGAGATATATTTCTTTACCTATTTGGCATATGCATATGCCCATGGAAAAGTACAGATCTCAAGGCAAGGGAGATAGTTCTGTCAGTGAAATACTTACACAAGCATGATGAGTTGAGGGGGTTTTTGTTTTTTAATTTTTCTTAAAAGCATTTATTTAATTACCTTAGCTAAAGCGTATGAAGACAATATAATATATACAGCAGTCAAATAAATGACAATAATTGTTTACAGGACTCTTATAAATACTACTGTTAATTTCCATATCCTTACACAAACCATCAACTTATTATTAGCTTTATCCCCAAGTTCACCAGAAGAGATGAAAAGTGTATTTTTACAATTTTTAAAATGTATTCTTCTCTCATATATAACACCCCAACCACAGCTTCCCCTCCCCCACTCCTCCTACTCCCTCTCCTTTCTCCTCTCACCCCCAGATCCACTTCTCTCTTTCCCTTCAGAGAAGAGCTGGCTTCCCGGGGATAAGAAGGGAACACAGAATAACAAGTTACAGTAAGACTAGGTACATACCCTCCTATCAAGGCTGGATGAGGCAACCCAGGAGGAGGAAAAGGGTTCCAAGAGAAGGCAAAAGAGTCAGAAACAACCCTCACTCCTGCTGTTAGGAGTCCCACAAGAATAGCGAGCTACACAAACATAACAGTATGCAGAGGACCTAGGTTCAACCCATGCAGGCTTCCTGATTGTTGCTTCAGCGTCTGTGATCCGCTATGAGTCCTGCTTAGTTGATTCTGTGGGCTGTGCTCTTGTGGTATCCTGTTTGGCTGTCAGTCTCTGCAGCTGCTCCCATTGGTTGCTGGATGAAGCCTCTCTGATGATGATTGGACTACATTCCAGTCTATGAATATAGCAGAATATCATTAGTAATCATTTCATTAATTTTTTTTTTTTTTGGCCAGTCATGTTTTGTTCTATCCTAGATCTGCAGACTATCCGGCCTCTGGTCCCTGGCTATCCAGGCAGCGTCAGGCATGGCCTCCCTCTTACAGCATGGTCTCAAGTTGCACTAGTCATCGCTCGGCCACTCCCACAAGTTCTCTGCCACCATTACCCCAGCCCATCTTGCAGGTAAGACAAAAAAGGCTGAAGGTTTTATGGCTGGGTTGATGTTTCAGTCTCACCACTGGAAGCCCTGTCTGGTTACAGAAGATAGCAGGTTCAGGATCCACATCCTCCATTACTAGGAGTGTTCACTAGGGTCACCCTCATAGATTCCAAGGAGTTTCCAGTACACTAGGTTTCCATATCACCCCTGAAATGTTCCGAATTCCAGTCATCTTTCCCTACTCTCTCCCTCTATCCAACACACACACACACACACACAAACACACACACACACACACACACACCCCTGATCCCTTCTGTTCCAGAGGACTTTAGTTTTTAAATCTCCAAAGCCCATGTAAAGGTCAAGGTATAAGTGATAGGTGACTGTAACACCAATGTTGGAGAGGCAGCCCCAGGAGTAGAGGGAGTACAGGAAGCCCTGAGTGAAGGAATCCTGAGTGAATGTGTGCTGTTGAAAAGGGCCTGGCCATGTTAAAGACCCAAAAACCTCAGATTCCTGAGAATTTCAAGGCCTGTGGGACAGGAGGACTCAAAGAGAAAATAACAAAACCTTACTCAGGGTTCCAACTGTTGATGTGTAGATAATGTGTAGAAAATGTCCACCATAGCTTCACCCCCAAGATGTTAAAGAACTGGGACTGCTCCCTGACAGAGAATGCTTCCACTGCATTTAGCTGAATCCGTCTCCTTGATTTAGAGGTGCATCATAAACCCTGCCTCCTTGTTCAGCTGTGTGCAATAACTCTACTCTCTGTGAACTGTACAGAAAAAACACACTGAGCTTCCAAGGCACCTAGGATTCTACATCAGAATCACTCAACCATAGCTTTCTGTCCACATGCACATCTGTCTTTTCTTCATTTCCTTGACACCCCATCAAGCCTATCCTGGAGCTGTGCTGAATGTGGCACAGGAGGATGTCAGGGACTTGCCCACAAGCTTTTCTATCCAAATTAGTGAGCTCTAGATTTGGAGACCCTGCTTCAAAAAAAGAAAAAAAGGTGGAGAGCAGGTGATGAAGATACTCAGTGTAAATTAAATTTGTATCCTCAGATGCACCCCCCCAACAACCCCACCTTTCACCTTGAAGAGAATATAAGATGGTTTATTCTGTTCCCAAATATTAGTGACTATGGCCCAAAAATATGAATTCTGGTTACCCTATACATGCAGTTCTAATGTGGCAACAATTTCAAGATGTTTGTATACGTATAGAAAATAAAATAAAATAAAAAATAAAAATACATGTGGAAGAAAGCTCAGTGGGTTAATGTGCTTTTCATACAGTCTGAGGATTTGCATTCAATCCCAGGATCCCACAGTAGATGGGGAGAATCCATTCCTCTAACTTCCACATGCCTGCTGTGGCACACAGCGGGTGGGTATATACACTGATTGATTGAAACATCACATGGGTTACAGAAAAGCAGGGAAACCTCTTCTAGAGGTTCCATGTTATCTAATGGTATTCTTAGCTCTTCTGTTGATGGAAGACAAATTGTGTCTGATAGTCACAAGAGTGATAGATAAGATGCAGAGGTGCAGAAGTTGGGGGTGAATGGTTATCAAGAGAGCTAGTTAAAAGGGGGGGAGATTGAATTCAGATCTGCAAAATTTCTACTCGCAACAATCACAGAAGTTCTAGTCACAAGCATAGGTTTGACTGTTTTCTGGAAACTTCAGTTCACACACACAGTGGCAGGTTTGGTGTGTGATATGTGATCTCAGGAAGTTAGATGTAGAGTAAAAGACAAATAAGTAGCCAACTAAAGGAGCATATGTATTAAAGTTATGGAAATGACTATGCCCTATAACCCAGTATTATTTACTTTAGAATAACACACCATGTATTTGTTAACTTTATATTTTAATACATTTTAAATGTTTTTTATTTTCACTTTGATAGTACTTTTGTAAATTGTGATTTTTCTTCTGGAATTTAAATTTTAGTGTATATTTCAAAATACATTTTTTACTTTAGGATCATGAGAGTGTGGTGATATTTTATTTGTGCTGAAATGTTGTGATTTTTTTTTTAAGATTTATTTATTTATTATGTATACAGCATGTACGACCAGAAGAGGGCACCAGACCTTATTACAGATGGTTGTAAGCCACCATGTGGTTGCTGGGAATTGAACTCAGGACCTCTGGAAGAGCAGTCAGTGCTCTTAACCTCTAAGCCATTTCTCCAGCCCCATGTTGTGATATTTTATTTGTATGTTAATAAATAAAGCTTGCCTGGAGATCAGAGGACAGAGCCAGCCATAAACAAAAGTCAGGCGGTGGTGGTAGCACACGCCTTAATCTGATCACATGGCAGGCAGAGTCTCTGTGTGTTCAAGGACACAGCCAAGTGTGGTGACACATGCCTTTAATCCCAGCACCAACCATAGAGACCTGGAGGTCTGTATAGACAGGCAGTGACAAGGAAGTGAGGTAACTAGGCGAAGAGCCAATGAGAAGGCAGAATAGAAAGGCAATAAAGGCGCAGGTTAGACAGGAAGAAGCGTTCACTTGGGAAGCTACAGCAGGGTAGTGAGCTAAGGTTAGCTGGTGGCTGTTTCTCTGATCTCTACAACTTTCACCCCCGCATTTGGCTCTGTTTCTTATTTAATAAGACTGTTTAGAAATTCATCTATATGACAGTTGCCATGTTCCATTAAATTTCTGAGTTCAAGTTACAGTAATTTCTCCACAGGGGCGCCATTCCTGAAGATGGGCAGAGTCTGCTGACTTAAGCAAAGATCTTGGTTCACTGACAGCAGTGTGAATCTGCCCTGCATCCAAGACTCACAAACATGACCCTGCATCAGCTCAGAGTGCTTTACACTTGGAGTTTTCATCAGGCTTAGTAAGGAAGTGCTGGCTCTTCAATGGAATATTTCTAATTAAATGATAATGGCTTTGTGCTGTATGAAAAGCAAGCAAGCACGGTCCAACATGGGAGATGGAAGAGTTATTCTAATGGGAGAGGTCAGACAATGAACACAGACAGAAACTTCTCGTTAATTACTTTCTTAAGCAAAACTGTGGAAAATTAAATAGGAATACTCAAGATATGTTGATATTAGAATTTGAGATAAGCTGTGTGTTCATAATTAAAACCTACTTTCATTACTCATTATTTTAAAAACAAATTTCCAAGACAGATGTACTATAATTATAAGTCAAAACTCTTTTTCCTTTGAGACTAGCCATTTATGACTCAAAACTGAAAAAAAATTGATTCTCTGTAAAACAGGGAGTGGATGCACATTATTGTGTTTATGGATTGTGGCATTAATTTAAATGCTAAGAACCGCAGTTTCTTTGTGAAGATTTCACAAAAGCTAAATTAAAGATTCAGGCATTAGCAAGTTAAATGTGCATATAAACAGATTTGCTCATTATAGTTTACATTTGGGTGAGCCGTTACTGGCTGCTTCTGTCTTTGCCACATTTGTGTACCAACTGCCTTTATTCTCTTTCTACTTCCATCTATAGGTACAGTTTACATTTGCCTTTTAGCCAATTCATTTTGTTGAAAATATTCTGAGACATGAAATTATATTCTAATTTCCAGTGCCAATATTTTTAAAAATAATCTGAACAGAATCTTACCACATATGTAGAAAAAACATAAATCATAACTCATTAGCTCAATGAATGCTTTTTTCTAAATATAACAACCATCCTGACCTTTATGGTTTAGTTTTGCCAGATACATGTGTGTACATACATTTTATATATATATGTGTGTGTGTGTGTGTTTGTGTGTGTGTGTGTGTGTGTGTGTACACACAATCATGCACTATTCTCTCTGTAGGATACATCTGTATTGTGTGTGTTTGGCCACTTTTGCTCTGCCCTGCCTTTAATGCTGTTGTTACTGGTTTTGTTTTGAGGACAGGGCCTCATACAGCCCATCCTACCTTCCTATTCTGGATCCTCCTGCCTCCATTGCCCAAGTGCTAGATTTACAAGCATACATCATACATGTCCAGATTATACCTTGCATTTAAAAAAATTCTTCTATGCTATTGGGTACTTATTTTAGCTTCTCTAGAATATTCCACATTAGAAACACCATGATTTATCCATTTTATTGTTGAAGGATGTTTAGGTTTTAGCCAGGTTTCCACTATTATAAATTATGTTTCTGTGAGCACCTTTGTGCATGTATTTCTATTGAGTCGTATATTAAAGAAGTGAACTGTTTTATCACAGGATAAATATTCTGTATTGTAATATATCACAGAATCTTTCAAAATTATGGTCACTGATTATGCTTATACCATGATGTATGAGATGTCTACAAATACAGTATTTTGAATCTTCCATGTTGGAAGATTTTAGTAATATCTTACTGAATTTTTATTTACATTTTTCTAAATGATTTGTAGATGTGTATGTAGATGGATCTCATCCTAGTCTGTGGCATACTTGGTACTCTGTGTGTGTGTGTGTGTGTGTGTGTGTGTGTGTGTGTGTGTGATGTGTACAAGTATGCACATGTATGTGGAGGCCAGAGATCAATCTCAGATGAGTCGCTCTCTCTACTTTTTCTTTGAGAAGGGGTCTCTCACTAAGCCTGGAGCTCACCGATTCACTTAAGCAAGCTGGCCAGCAAGATCTGAGGCTCCTTTATCTTTACTGTTCTAGTACGGGATTTATAGGCACATTACTGTACACAGCTATTTTATGTGAGTCCTGAAGGTATGAACTCAGGTTCTCATGCTTGTGCAGAAAGTCCTTTATTCACTAAGCATTGCACCATGCCCTCTCTACTCTCTTACCACAGTACTCTATGTTCAATTCTTCTTTCTTAGGACTTTGCCCAGTGAAGAAATCAGTTTCTCATCTTAAAGGCATGATAGACATACTATCTTTTTTGTCCTCTATACGTTTTACTATATTGATTTGGTTTTAAAAAATCACATTTGCAAATCCTGGGTGTTAGAGATTAAGCTGTACTAGAATGCTTGTCAGAGCATTAATTAGTGAAACAGGAGGAACCTTAAGTTCCATATAAAATTTTACAAAACCAAAAATTTCTAGCATGTCCTCTAAGCCTCAGAGGAAACACACAAATAGCACATTTAGGAACAGGGTTCAGTGTTCTGCCTGGTGTCTGTGGGTCTGATTTTCTGCTCAGTTGTATTGTAGTTGTCCTGATGTGCTAGAGAGTGAGTTGCTTTGGGAAGGAAGAAATGCAGCCACCCCTGGGGACCAGCACCCCTTCTTCAGAGGAAGGCCTTCTAACTCCTTTTGGAAAAGGCAATAGGTCTCTGCTAAGAAATTTATGCTTGTTTTGCCTCATTCAGTTGGATTATTTTTTTTTGTCTGAATTCTGAGCAGAAAACAAGACACAAGCCATTGAACTAAAACCAAAATATATCAAAGTAAATCAGCATTGTAATTAAATAACTCTTCTATAACTTGTTTCTTTAAAACAGACCCACACAAATTTTACACTTCACATTGAAAAATCAGATAAACGCAGGAGATACAAGACATGTATCCTTGTTCCACCTGCTTGACGAATCAGTTTCCAGACAAAACGCTTCTGATCTTCCTAAAGGAAACAATGATTAAAACAGTCACATTTCCTAAACTGAGCATTGAAGAACTTATGTTTTAGTCATTTGAAAGATCTTAAAGAAATCACCGAAGTGCGATGATGTGTGTTGAGCTAATCGGTTCCTGTGCCTTGGAATGCAGTGAAAACAGCTCCAGATTTAACTGAGGAAGGTAAAACCATGGGAAGTCCTGGGAAATGTGAAGAATGTTGACAAGTACGGTTTAAGAAGGCTTCCTGCACACTACTAAAAACTGAAATGGCAAGATTTGGTGACACGACCCCTGAGTTGCTGTCAGCGGAATTCTGAGGGACTTTTGGGTCAAAGAAGATGGACCGAGACACAGCTGCCATCTAGTCTCACCTTGACTTCTCTTTCCTGTAAATCAGAAACCTTCCTGGCACGTGATTGAATTTTCAACTTAATCTGGGATTTTTTTTTTAAATATCAATTTCTTGGAATAATTTATTGGATTGGCTCATGGTTGAAGGAAACTCCCCTTGGGAGAACAAGAACACAGTCAGCTGGGGGACTCATTTATTTGTTCTCTGAGGAAGGAGATGTTGGGACAAGACAGGTGGCAATTGTAAGGGACACCGAGACAAACTGTAGTGGGTAAGAAACTTATTAGAAGGACAGACAGACAACAGCATGGTAGGGACTTTAAGGAGCGTTCAGACCTAAGCGTCACAGACAGCATGGCAGGCCTCTGACAGAGGAATCCGGCACATGGCAGAAGCGTGGCTCTCTCTGCAGCTCTCCGAGAGTGAAATGTTTTCACAGCAGGAGCCTGTATCCAGGCTTTCTGATTCATCAACAAGAAGACATGGCCAGCAATACCCCTTGGGGGCTTGAACGACCCTTGCACGGGGTCACCTAATACCACCGGAAAACACAGGTATACGTTATGAGTCATAAGAGCAGGAAAATTAGAGTTATGAAGTAGGAACAAAAACAATGTTGTGGTTGTGGATCACCACAACATGAGGAACTGTGTTAAAGAGCCGCAGCACTAGGAGGTTGAGAACCACAGACCTAGACCCTTCTCAGCCTCAGAAATGAAAAACAGACTTGATTCAAAGATATTCCACAGCTTTCAGGCCTCAGCTGAGATGTAGAAAATATTTGTTTTTATTCCTAATCCTTTGAAATGTGCAGAGTAGACTAAACAAAAACAGACCTTGTGTATTTGTGATGTCCTCCAAATGAGTAAGAAAAACTGAAATCCTAGGCTACCTTCCATTGTGACATTTCTCCTAAAAAGAATGTATGTGCAAGAAGGAGTTTTATGAGGACTTGATTGATATTGATTATCCCTCACAGGGATAAAAAAAAAAAAAACAACAAGTAGAGAAGGATCGGATGGAGAAAATTGAACTTTTATTTGTACAACAAGAGCACAGCAGACCAAAGTGGATTAAAGAAAGGAGGTTGGGGACAATAAAATAAAGAAGCTGGAGAGGATTTTGAGCACAGGAGGCGGCAAGCTCTCTAGTTTAAGATGATATTCCTTAATGTGTAGGAAAATGGGAGAGGAATTATTTCATAAACGTTTATCTGACCTCATAATAACAGTTTTATGACATTCATTGGTCAGCTTTATCTCACATGCAGCATCCTCAGCTCACTTAAAATCGAGTTATGTCTTTATGGTCTTAGTCCCTGAAACTCTCATCTGGATAAGCACTCACCTGTGCCTATTTGCACGAACATGCCATTGTGCTTACACACATCTTGGGGGTGTTCATGTGGTGCGTGTGCCTAATTCTTATATGTCAGTTTCATGTTAATTTTATTATTAATGCTTCCATTAACTTAGGGTTTCCAGTTTTGTAAGTTGGCTAATTGTATTAATCAAATGAATTAATAACCATCAGTCACTATCCTAATTAAGTAATAGTAGCAGCTGTAGCAGCAATTTCTACTACTCCGCTACTTCACAATTTATAAAATGTTCTCACAGACTGATGTCTTTTGATTAATTAGCATGCAACTGAATGTGGCATGCTCACAACTAGCCCGTTGACAAACAAAATACTGTTATCTATGTGAGGAAATGTATCTCTTTTCTCATACCATCTATTTCATGGCTTATCTCAATAAAAAAAAAAAAAAGAAAGTCGACAAATAGGAGATACAACATGAGTGACAGGCTTAATTAGCATGGGAGTCACAGAGAGTAATCTAACCTCCAAAGACTCAGAGCTCTGCCCTACAAGCATGGACTGTGCTGCAGAAAAGGAAATGGAGCTCCACTGCTGAGCAATGTTTGTTGGAGAGAGTCACAGAAAGAAAATAAGGCTTGATTTTGCTTTGAAAATATTAAATACATTTAACACACGGATTTCACTTCTGTATCAATATGGCTGATTGTCATTTTTTAAAACTACCATCAAAATTTTATTGAGGGTGAACTGATCCATAGGAAACAGAGCATCTACAGTATTATAGAGAGCAGCAAACCCTCCCTACACCAGAGCGATGTATCAAAAGGTCTCTCAATGCTCCCCCGTAACTCACCTCCCAATTCCACTTTTTCCGGGTGGTGGTCATCCTTCTGGCTTATCCGGACTAGTTTCCAGTCTCTCACTTTATGGAAATAGAATAATATAGTACGAACATGTTCTTCCCTGTCTGGATTCTTTGGGGACTGATTCATACTGATGTGTGTACACTGTTTTCTTCTTTACTGCTGCACAGTGCTCTATTGTATGGATACTCTGTAGTTTGTTTACCCAAACTGATGGAAATTGCTTTTTCTTTCACCTGGAATTCATCATAAATAAAGCTTCTATGAACATTTTTTTGCAAGTCATTGTGCAGAATATTCTTTCCATTGTGTGTTTTTCCTCAATATTATAAAGTAATTCATATACAAGGAGAAAAATGGCTAGGTCCTATGTTAAATATGCTCAACATTTTAAAAGTCTGCCAGACCGTTTTCCAAAATGGAAATCAAGTAAACTGTTTACAGAAAAAAAAAATGAACATCGCTCCTATGTAAAGCTTAACTGCCTGTGTTTGAGACTGTTGATGGGATCAGGGAGGGCGAGGAACAATATTCATACTAATTGATAAAACTTAGTCTTGATTCAGTTAATACACAGTTTAAAATTCCAGTTTTACATGCCAATGTTTGTCTCAATAGGGTTTTTTTTTTAACAACTTTCAGCCAATCTGCTAAATACAGCCTCATTATTCATCTGAGACATCACTTTCATTGCATGAGTATAACACAAATACATCAGTCACGTGCCTGGCTTCTTCCAGTTCTTATATTGAAGTCAATGGAAAGATTTATACTCAATCACATACTAGAATGGTCATTACGTAGAGACTAGTTAAATGTGAAGATAACTTATTTGTAATAACAATTAATTGAAATCTAAAACCTAAGAAAAAGATTTCACTGGAGAAGTACACTGACATACCAACTCCTCAAAACTCATTATTTCTAAGACTAATTCCACAGGGTAAGATTTTCTGAAAGGAAAATGTCTTAGACCAGCACGTTTTCTAAGGATGGGACTGGAGGAAGATTTCCTGAGTTAGAATCTTGCTTGTATGGATGACGAGCTATGTGCCCTTGGATTTTGTTGAAGATCCAGACAGCCAGGGAAGCAGGGACTCTTGACCTTCAAAGTCAACTGTGGGGTGGCTGGTGTAGGGGATTAAATGAAAAGCCTTAGAGCTGTGCACTGCAGGGTGTTTGGTGGTCCCTGGGACAGGGCCAGTTTCTAAAATCACTCTTCACCTTTATCTCCTCTTCTGTAATTGGAGATGAGAACCACTTAATTCAAAGGATTATTGAACCTTTTAAATGACTTTATGTTTATGATGTGTTTAGCAATAAATATGCTTGACCACTGCTTTTCTTTATAATGTATCCAAAGAGCGGAGCAGGAATAACAATGAACCAGGATTTGAGAGGAATTATAGAGTCCATCCGTAGAGGGAGGTTGAAAAAGGAAGAATATCTGAAATATACCCTTAGTGTTAGTACAGTTATAATTAACGTAAATAGGAAACAGTCCTATAAATTCAATAAAAACATGATTCCAGGCATAGTCCTCACTCAACTTGATCCCTGTCAACCTCATTTCCCCCTAGAAAAGTCTCCAGAGAATAAGGAAACCCTCAGATTGGTGGAGGGGGTTTATAATACCACTTTCTACATTGTTAAGGAATTCCTTCTGGGACCATATCTGTTGCATTTCCCGGAATGATAAATATCACTATGATTTATTCCTGTAGCCACTGAGAGGCAGGTGATGGTCTTTAGAGAAAGAGGTGTGGACAGTTGCAGCTGTGAAGCTGTCTGTCTTGTCCCCAGAGGATGACATCACCCTCAATTCCCTTCTTCTCCACTTACCTAACTTCACTTCATTACCCTGCATAGCCAAGCATGTGGTTTTTCTAAAGGATTGAATTGCTTCATATGCATTGGTTTTTCAAAACAGTAGCATATCTGATAATGTTCCTGTCATTTTTCAAGGCACTCATGCTCACCTTTATACTCGTCCTTTTCCCCGCCTTTGACTCCCGAAGCTGTACTGCATCATGTCCTCCCTAGATGTTGTATAGTCATCCTCTCTCCCCATTGTCCTCACTACAGCCCCACCTTCTGCCGTGACTGCCCCACATTATGATGTCCTTCCCGACTGTAAGGCTCATGTGTTCCTTTACAGCCTCAGCGTCAACAGTCAGGAGGTATCACTTCCCTCACGCCATCCTCGTGAGCTTATATAACTCTTACAAAGGAAGCCTGGGGAAATGGTTCGGTCCGGAAAGCACTCACCTGGGTCAGATCACCAGAACCTGTATTTTAAAAGCCAGCTATTGTGACATCTGCTTATAATGCCGGCCCTGGGGAGGTGCAGATAGGTGAATAACTATGGTTCACTGGCCAGCCAGACTAGCTCTCCTTTATGAACTCTAGGACCCAATGAGAAACTCTGGAGGAAAAGAAGTTGGACAACTCCTGAGGAACCAGACCTAAGGCTGCCCCCCTCTAGCCTCAATTTACAAATGCGTGTTCATGCACAACCATACACACACACATGCATACAAAAGAATGCATGTGCACACCCACCCAAATAACTTTTTTGAAATACATTTTAATTAAAATAGAATTATATGTTTCCCCTTCCCCTTTTCTATCTCTAGCCCCTTTTAAGTACCCTTCCTTCAACCCCTCCTATGCCCCCCAACTCTCAAATTAAGAGCTACTTTTTCTTAATACATATATATGTGCATATATGTATGAACAATTGTATAAATAAAACCCACTAAGTTTGTGTAATATGGGTTCAGGGCTCACAACTTTGTATTGGATAACCAATAAGGGGGCTCATTCCTGGAAGAGGCTAATTATCCTTCACCAAGCAGTCACTAGCTGCCTATAGTTCTTTGTCTAGAGGTGGAGCACTTGAAATTTCGCCTTCCATATTAGCATTTTTACTGATAATGCCATTGTTTCCGTCTTGTTTCTAGGAGAAACTGTTTCACAACATATTCCTGGTATTCTGGCTCCTACAGTCTTTGGGGCCTTCTTCCATGATGTTGCCTGAGTCATAGAATCAGGAGTTATGATGTTGATGGGTTCATTGTGGCTGGGATTCCCATGATCTGGTGATCTCTGCATTGTGTCTGGTTGTGATTCTCTGGTATGGTGTCCATCTGCTGTAAAGAATAGCTTCTTTGATGAGGGGTGATAGCTACAATTATGTGTGGTATAGAGATAAGATTAAGGATGTAGTAAGGACTTATGCTGGTGCTGTAAAGTGGCTTTAGTAAAATCTAAAGAGAATGATACTTAAGATCGCCCCTGATTCTTCATTGCCTGACCCTTTGCCCATGTCTTGCTTGTTTACAGCTTTATTTCCTTAACTCCTATTATCCAGTTATTCTCTGGCTTCTTTGTTCTCTAACTGCCTCTAACACCTCAGATCCCGAATCTTTGTTCATGTTTCTCTCACCAATAATCCTTTTTTTTCTCCATTTCCTGCTCAGTTCAAATGCTTGGTTCAGGTTTGGCTTATTGTTTAGTCATTTCTTAATATAACACCTGAATATTAGCAAAAAAAAAAAACCACTCATCTCTTTCCATATTGCTAGTACGACTGGAGACTGTTTCAATGTGTAATCATTTATGTCTTTGGTCTTGTTGAAGGCTTTTTAATGCGTCTATGCTAAAAGTGTGCAACATCCCTGAGCTTGGTGTCTGCTGACTTTTATGACATTATAAACTTGTAAGCCAATATTCTGAAGAACATTTTGGTTTCAGAATGCAAATGCAGTTTCTTATAGAAATTCCTAACGTTGGAGCTTTACTTGCCGAGGGAAGAAATTCATAATTCAGTATTCCCTGTTAGCTTGGAAAAAGCACAGAAAAGCTCCAGTCTAACTCATATGCTTGTAGCCATCAAACTTTTATTTTGCATTTTCCCCACCAGAGGTAATTTAGTTTCAAAATCTCATTAACCATTTTCATACAGATACCACAATATATATACTGAAGGGATTATCACAAACATTTTTAAAACCATCCTGATAACTCATTTTATGTTGATTACACCCCTGACTCACCATGGTTACGACACATTCTGTTCTAAATTTGTTGGAGAGGCCTAGAGAAAACATGAGGAAAGTTAAAATAAGATAATGGTACCAGAAAAATGAAAATTCACATTGTAAACCCATGGTGTTTCCATTCCAAATGATTGCAAATGTATTGGGCCCCTCGGTACAACAAAATGCAGCTTGATTAATGATCTAGTTCCTCCCAGGATGTAGGAATATGATTTGCCTTCTTGTTGTTATACTGAATTTGAATTGTGTTTATAGAACATGGATGTTTCTTCTGGATTTAGTGCTTTTTTCCTATTGAGTAGATTTTGTTCCATTTATGTTACATAAAAACATGAAATTTGCATCATACTTAAAATAAGAAAAACTATAAAGAAAATGTGAGGACAGAAGGATACAATTATCTTTGGCTTATTGAAAGTTTTTCTTCTAGACTCTGTGGTCTACGGATATCCCTCACACTGTCCTAGGAGCAGAACCATGTGAACACTCTTGGACCTCATCTTTTGGTGTTGTTTCTTCTAGCCTGGGTACCTGTGCTTAGTATTGGAAAGAGATGTTATAGAAAGCCTGCTGTTGATGTTCAGGTTGTTACAACAATGTTTTTCCAACCAGCAGTAAAATTACCAGGAACACAAACAGAAACAAAACCAAGTTTGGAACCCAGCTGTGTTTAGAGCAGTGATGATTGCTCCCAGTTCACTTGTGAAAATTGAATCAAACTGTTGTGTAAGTATGGAAATCTATAATTTGGGAAGCTGAACATTTCACTTTTCTTCAAGTAGCTCTTTTTTTACAGAATAATGTTTTAAATTGTATGCATTAGTTATTACTAGTTCTGTATTAATTTTGTACATGAGTTGAGTTTTAAGGATATTCGCCCCCTTTCCCAAACTCCTCCTAGATCTACCTCTTTCCCTCCCCACCCAACTTTGGGTCCGATTTTGTTTTTCTCACCTACCAAATCAATATGGGTTTTTAAAGAAGAAAAACTTTGTTTTGACTCCTGGTATAGGTGGTTGACCAGCCGAGAGAGAGAGAGAGAGAGAGAGAGAGAGAGAGAGAGAGAGACAGAGACAGAGACAGAGACAGAGAGAGACAGAGAGAGAACAAAGTGTCTAGTTCCCCAAGGACTCAAATTCACTCAGCTGTAGAGGATGAGAATTGGTTTTCAGTTTTTGGTCTGCCTAGCAGATTATGAAACAGCCTTGGGGACTGTTTGTATTTATGTTCTCAGTCCGTTAGAGTTAATTTTAATTGGATATAATTAGATTTGAGAGGCTCTTAAGAACCGAGACAAAAGCGCAAAGCTTTCGGTAGGTTTTTGAGAGTCTACCATTCCCACTCCCCGTCACCATGAGGAAAGTAATTTTCTTTTAAAAGCTACTGATTATTTTCGAAATTTTCTTTAATGTATTTCTATTTATTCAAGAAAATAAGTGTCAGGAAGCTTAAGTTCCTGGGTCAAATCTGACTAGCCACCTGATTTTTGCAAGTCCTGTAACATCAGAATGCCTTCAGCCAGGGGCAGTGGCACATGCCTGTAACCCCAGGGCTTGGAAAGCTGAAGCAGGAGGATTGTGAGTTGAAGGCTAGCCTCAGCTACAGAGTGAGAGTCTGACTTAAAAATAAATAACTCTGGTTATGTTTTAGTGTTTGAAAATAATCAAAGGAAGAATATTTTATCTTAATAATGACCATATAAAACTATACAAAATTCCAAATTTATTGCTAATGTCCAAGCTTGTGGAAATATGGACAAGACTGTTCATCAATGTATTTCTTGCCTTTAGGATGCTGCAGGGTAGATTAGACATGACAAGGTTATAAGAATTAAAGTATTTGCTCTTTGGTTTTCTTCATAAAAAGTTTTCTCTTGCTGCAAGACAGCCTAGTCCACAAACTGTTCATGATATTTTAGTAAAATATTTTTTAAAGCCCAACTACTAACTAACACAACATAAATTATTGAATCATTGGTAAGTATGTTTTCTTGATCTGGCATATGCTTGTCCAGGAAAACTGGGACTTTATTAAGATTATGCAATGGTACAACAGGCAATACTGTCTGAGGTACTATCTGCGGGGAATATCCTTGTGTGTAGTAAGACTGGGGGTAGACTCATCTATGGAGTTTCATCTTTGATTAGCAGAAATTGTGCTGGGGTGTGGTGACATATTGTGTCCCCCAATATATTGTGCAACCTAATAAACTTATCTGGGGTCAGAGGACAGAACAGCCACTAGATAAACACAGAGGCCAGAAAATGGTTGGCACACACACCTTTAATCCTAGCTTTCTGGAGGCAGAGATCCATCTGGATCTCTGTGAGTTCAAAGCCACACAGGAAACAGCCAGGCATGGTGGCACATGCCTTTAATCCCAGGAAGTGAGCCTTTAATCCCAGGAAGTGATGACAGGAAGCAGAAAGGTATATAAGGCGTGAGGACCAGGGACTAGAGTCTGGTTAAGCTTTCAGGCTTAATGTTTTTATGGGATTGCTGATTTTGTGAATGAGTAGGTCTCTTCACCTATATCTGTTTCTTGTGCCTTTGGGGGGCAGGGGCTCTTTTCCTTCTTTTTACTGTTCCATCTTATTCCATTGTATTAGTTTCAGTTTTATCTTATCATGTTATATTTTATTTTATTATTATCCCTTAGAAGCCTGTTTTTTAATGAAAGACAGAAAAGGGGTGGATCTGTTTGGGAGGGGAGGTAGGGAGGAGCTGTAAGGAGCAGAGGGAGGAAAAACTGTAATTAGGATATATTCTGTGAAAAAAAAAGCTATTTTCAATAAAAGAAAAACAATTTTTTTCAAAAAGGAGCAGAATAGAGAACCCATAAATCATCACATGAACAAACAGCTAGTGTTTCGTACAAAAGAGACAACAATATACAGTGGGGAAGAGCATACTTCAGTAAATGGTGCTGTAGAAACTATATTCCCATGCAAATAGGTGTGACTTTACCTTTACACGACATACAAAAACTAAATCGAAATTATTAAAGACTTTTTCATTCAAGTCTTAAAATCCTAAAAATAGTCCTAGGAGCAAACAGCTGGAAAAGGTCCTTGACATTTTTCTTGGTAGCGACTCCTTGTATTTGACTTTCAAATATAAGACAACAAGTGCATAAATAACCAAGTTGGGTTGCGTCAAACTCAAACCTTTTGCAGATCAAAGAGTGAAAAGAAAAATTACCTAGTGGGAGAAGTTTTTTGAAATCCACACATCTAATAAAGGACCAACATCCAGACCACAGAAAGAACTGAAACTAACTCAGTAATAAGCAAACAACCTTCAAGACATTTTGGACATAGGATTCAGAGGATTCAATCTGGAGCTGATCTGAACAGATTCTCCCTGAAAATAGTTTTCTTCCCCCCTACCCCTTTATTAAAAACAGGTTCTTTTTTCATACAATATATTCTGATTACAATTTCCTCTACCTCTACTCCTCCCAGTCCCCCACCACCTGATCTAGACCCAGTCCCTTTCTGTCTTTCAATAGAAAAGAACAGGATTCTAAAAGATAACAATAAAACATGACAAAATAAAACACAGTAAGATAAAACAAAACTATCACTTTGGAGTTGGGCAAGACAAACAAACAAAAGGAAAAGAGCCCAAGAGAAGGCACAAGAATCAGGGACCCACTCATTCATACACTCAGGAGTCCTATAAAAATATTCAACTGAAAGCTAAAATATATATGATGAGGACTGGGTGCACACCTGTGCGGGGGCCCTGTGCTTGCTCCTTCAGTCTCTGTAGGTTCATACGAGCTTTTCTTAGTTAATTTAGAGGGCCTTATTCTCCTGGTTTGCTCCATTCCCTCTGGCTCTTAAACTCTTTCCACTTCTTCCAGAGGGCTACCTGAGTTCTGAAGGGAGGGATTTGATGGAGACGTACCATTTAGAGCTGTGCAGGGAACCAGTTTTCATAGTACCCATAGGAGACACACAAGCTGCTAAGGGAGAAAAGTAATCAGTAGTCCTACCTGGCTGTTGTAGCTAGAGTTTTTCTGTGTCCCAGCCTGCCAGTGGTCAGGACAAATCTCTCTCACCCATCAGTCCCGCAGCCACTCGGACCCATGTAAATGCACAGAGGCTTGTATTAATTAAAACTGTTCAGCCATTAGCTCAGGCTAAATATTGACTAGCTCTTACACTTAAACTAACCCATAATTCTTATTTATGTTTAGCCACCTGGCTTGGTACCTTTTCCCAGTTCTGCCTTCACATCTTGCTTCCTCTGTGTCTGGCTGTTCCCAGAATTCTCCTCTCTGCTTGTCCCACCCATACTATACTTCCTGCCTGGCTACTGGCCAATCAGTGTTTCATTTATCAACCAGATAAGAGCAACACATTTGCTGTGGGATGGTCTGTATGTCAAAATTGCCCTGATTGGTCAATAAATAAAACACTGATTGGTCAGTGGCTAGGCAGGAAGTATAGGCGGGACTAACAGAGAGGAGAATTGAGGAAATAGGAAGGGAAAGGAGTCACTGCCAGCCACCGCCATGACAAGCAGCATGTGAAGATGCCTGTAAGCCACCAGCCACATGGCAAGGTATAGATTTATAGAAATGGATTAATTTAAGATATAATAACAGTTAGCAAGAAGCCTGCCTCGGCCATACAGTTTGTAAGCAATATAAGTCTCTGTGTTTACTTGGTTGGGTCTGAGCGGCTGTGGGACTAGCTGGTGACAGAGATTTGTCCTGATTGTGGGCCAGGCAGAAAAACTCTAGCTACACACATTCACAGCATACAGAGCGATATCCACAGCAGGCTGTAATGCCACATCAATGACCAGCACAGCAAAATAATAGCTAAAGATGCCACAGTGGCACTTACAACTTGGCTGTAACCAACCACTGTTTAAGTGGACTTAAGACCCACTAAACAGAAGGGAGCTCATGCCTGGTAGTAGACTACATGTGGCTAGTGAAGAACCAGAGACTAACAAAATCCCCAGCACTGGACATAAGAAATCTCCTTTCAAATGTTTGGTCAGGGTAGTTCAAGTGACTCACAAAATAATATAGATTATTAATGTAGCCCTTGGTTGCCTCTCAGGAGGTGAGGGTGGTCCCCTGTTATTGAAGACATCACATACTTAGGACACAGAACTCAGATGATTCCAGCTAGATCTGACCTGAAAGCCTCTTTCTTGTGGTCTGGTTTCCATGGTTCCAGAAAACAACTCTGCAAGCTGCCAAGTGATGGAAGCAACTAACATCCCTTACCAGATGCTATACCTATGAAGCATTCCCTTTGCATTTCCTTCTGAGGATCTGATTTTTCAGTGTCTCAGTTCTCCCCCACCCCCACTCAATCTTCTTACTTTCCCAGACCACATGTGTTAAATTTATCATTAGACAAGGAAATGAAACAAAAGAGAGAATGCATTCAGAGAGTTGCTCATCACACAGGCACCAGTTTGGTGGGGTGAAAAAAATATTTGAATGTATCACTTTGGTGGTTACCTTAAAAACCCTTGAGTGAAAAAAAAATGCCAGACTGTCAAGGCAAGACTAAAATCAAACAAACCAAACACATGAATCTTGGCTTTCTTACTTGCTCTTCATAATAAATAAAATTTGATCTGTGGTTGATACATTCCAGTTGAGACTGGTAACAAAATTGTAGTAGGACATGTACAGCTCTGGTCATATCAGCAAGTGCTTAATATGCTTGACTCATCCACTGTGGTGGCAGCTGGTTTTCCTAGGAGGGAGCAAAGTGCTATAGAATGAAGATCTGAGTCCTGATAGGGTTTTAAATATCTTGACTGCAGAGCCCCAAATCCAGTGAAATGTCTTAGGCTCCTGAGTTCCTGGTAAATAGAAACATGGCATTGTCCTCAATACAAAGAGTTAAGGGATAGACAGAGCTGATGCATTCCTTAGGTCCAGTTACAGAGCCTGGGAACAATCTAGATTGGTAAGTCTTTGAGAGAACTCATTTTAAAAGGAAACAAAAGCAATTATTGCTTAACTATTGTTCTAAGCATCTCTGCAAAGCAGTTGCCTGTGTCTGACTTCAGTAACACTGATATTCACTGAGAAATGTTCCTGATTCTCAGACAGATGAAGTCCAATAGACTAAGCCATGGGACATGTGTGTAGGCAACTTAGCATTAGGGAAAGCTAGGTGTTAGTCCAACTAAATTAACTTCATGTAGAATCGTGAGGAACCTGGGTTGCCTCCTTGTATTTCTCAGCCTGGAAATCTGAGTATTTTATTTAGCCTGCTTCAGGTAATTGTTGAGGAAAGGCAAGGCATAATTATATTGACAAGAGTAAGCCATTTTTTATCTGATGGGTGTGGGACTCATTTCCTGGAGGGATGGTGAACAGTAAACGCAATAGTAAAACTTAATGAGAGACTCGTTAATATGGCAAGGACAACTCTACTACACACTTCAGTAACTGCCTCATCTACCACCCTGGGGGGGAAAAGCACAGTTCCAGAGCAGAAGACTCACTGCTCAGCAGGAACAGGCAGAGAAGGCTAGTGTTCCACCAACTGCAGCTGCCTACTCATCTTCCCCAAATCAGCCTATGACTTTCTTTCATTCCTTGAATCCTTCAAACTATCCTCAGATTCATAACCATCTTTATGTGTATGTGTATGTGTGCATGTGTATGTGTATGTGTGCATGTGTATGTGTGGTGTAGGTCAGAGGACAACTACTGGGGATTGTTTCTCTCCCTCTACCATGTGGGTTCCAGGGATCACAGAGACAATCAAATCAACAGCAAGTACCTTTTCCTGCTAGGTCATTTCACTGGTCTAAAACTTCATTCAAAAAATCAATCAGTGAGAAGAAAACCCAGCTATAAGTACTGCAGGATAAACTATCCTTTCATTAATGAAAGCTTGTTTAATAAAATAATAAGATATTTAAATAACATCCTGGGTATTTTGAAAAGCTGTGTTTCTAGAAAGTCATATATAAAGGTCACAAAGTCTGCAGTTAACAAAACCTTTAGATCTCATTTAAAATTGTGTTTTTCTCAAGAGGCTGCTCTATTTGCATAGAGCTAAACTCCTTTCATATTAAAGAAGACACAAAACTTCGTTATAAAACAGAACTCTTATTAAACAGATGCTCAAAAAAAAACCCTCACATGCCCTACCTATTCTCTCTCTAAATGATTTGCATTCCTTTTAACCCTATTTCCTTTGTCTCGGAATGAAGATTTCAGTTGAAAAATGTTCTCCAACACAGGAAGTACTGTTATTTATTGCTAAAATACAAGTGTACATATCTACTAGATTTTTTTCCTATTTGAAAATTTAAATTCATTTAAATTTTCCTGTGGGTATATTAAAAAACACTATTAGGGCTCAAAATGAAACATAGTATAGAGTTTTCCTTTTTGTAGTTGGAAAAAATATCTGCAAAGTAGAACAGGCTCCCAGGTGAGGACTATGGAGGATGTTTGAAAGATCTTGACCTCAGAGAATTGGACACCCTATTGTTGACCCCAGTGTAAGCATACCATTTCTCACTGACTCCCAAGAATGCAGACTAGAAGCAAATGTCTTAGATAATTGACTATGCTCCATCTTCATCAGCCCTCGGGTGTACAGTTGACTCTGAATACCCACTTGCAGGATTGCTGTCCCTTATGGAACCCAGGATCAGATCTGAGCTCTAGCCAGTCAATTAAGAAATATAATAACTGGTCACTGTCATTTCTGAGGATACCAAAGTATTACTTCTTTCCTACTCAATTACAGAAATTAGTGAGACAAAGGATCATAGTGTCACAGCCATGTGGCCACATGGCAAATGAGTTCAAGAAGATAAGAGAGCTGGGCAGCAGTGACACACGCCTTTAATTCCAGCACTCAGGAGGCAGAGGCAGGTGGATCCCTATGAGTTCGAGGCCAGCCTGGTCTACAGAGCGAGATCCAGGACAGGCACCAAAACTACATAGAGAAACCCTATCTCTAAAAAACAAAAAACAAAAACAAACAAACAAAAACAAAGAAGAAGAAGATAAGAGAATGATTATCTTCTGGGAAATAAAGGGAATGGTAACATTTGAGACATTAACACAAACAATAATAGGTCCAACCTATGTTGTTTGCTCCCAGGGTCCATGGAAGAGTCTAACAACCAGCTGAGGATTCTAATCTGAGGGATATTCAATGAATCTAAGCACACTGAGTTAGTCTATTCACTTTATTCTTCTAAGTCGATTCTATCTATACAGTTTCTTTTCCGTTCTCATACTTAACTCCTCTCAGTCCCTCCTGATCTCAGTCCCTTCTGCTGTTCTCTCATCTCTATCTAGTTCTTTCCATCTCTTCCTCATCTTTGTTCTCAATCAATTCTTTTCTTGCTGTTCTCTCAAATCTATCTAGGTCTTTTCCATCTTCTGCCCTTCCTTGTTCCCCTAAGCATATTTATAGATATACATCTCAATTCAATAACAACGTGTTAGTAAAAACTACAAAGCAAACTCTCAGGGACAAGTATTCTGATAAGAGTCACACTTGGCAAAGACTTGGTCAGCTTAATTGGTGACTGACAACAGCTGTAGGTTGTAAAAAGTTCTGGCTCATCTCTTAAAGGGATAGCTACAAAGTTTACAAGGAAAGAAATTAAACCAATGAGAGATTTAAGGAAAAGGCAGAGAATATGTGTATTATTTTATGTGATTAATAATATCCAGGCATGGTTAGTCAGTTAACAGTCTTTTTCTGTTAGTCACCTGAATCTCAGGACCTATATATAATTAGTCTACTGAGCCTAAAATCTTGCATTAAAAACTGGTGTAGAAATAAATACAAAGTGTTATTTGTTATTTGAATCAGAGTGGGGAGGTGCTGGTGGAGGACACTTAGGGCAACATAGACGCTATTGATCTCTTGAAGGACTAAGATATACCAAGGCCAGACACGTGCACTATCACTTCTGGTTCACTATAATTCTTCTGAAGGGTTTTGATCCAACAAGGCCAGGCACCTGCAATTCCACTCTGTGAAAGTTCTATGAAAACACTTTGTCTGGTCAATATTTACCTTGTCAGTGGCTAAGGATGGAGAACAAGACTTCTAAGTGTCTACAGTCCACATGGAACAATAGATCTAGTATGAAGCATATTTTAGTATGATTCTACTCATAAAAATTGTACAGTTAAATAAGAAACCATCTTCTAGACTATCCACAATTACGTGTGCCTATAAGATTGAGATGCAATCGTGAGAATACATGTACACATAACATGGAAATGCACAGTAAATGGGGAGAATCATAGCTGTTATTGCACAAGAAGTTTATAACAAGAGACAGCCAGTTCATTCAAGGCAGTAATTCCACAATGCCTTGCATGATGGTTTCCTCTAACAGAACCCTTAGTTCTGATAGGTTGACCTTCTGACCTCTAGTTGTCACTGCTCTATACTCCATGGACTTTTTTTTTTTGAAATTTAATTTTAGAAGTCTATTTTAGGACTCAACAGCTATAAAATACAGTGAAGTATGTTCAAAAAAATGTGAGAGTCAATCATCAGGGCTGTCTCAAGCTAAAGGAGACCAGATGAATTTGCTTAGTAATGTTCCTCCTTTTTCTTTTTCTTTTTTTTTCTTTCATTTTTATTTATTAAGAAATTTTCTACTCACTCTACATACCATCCACAGATCCCATGGGAGACCTTGATTTGGGGGGTGTGGGGATGTGGGGTGGTTAGGGAGGGAGGAGGGGGGATGGATCTCCATGGACTTTTGCTACCAGAGGCTCCCAATAGGACGTGCCCTAAAGATCACCACAATTCTCATGCCCAAGCATCATATGTCTTAGGTTTATATGGAATATTCAAACTCCATTTTCCAATCTCCAAGTTTATATAAATCATAATGTAAATTTGATAGGATTTATATGGACTGCTAATCTTAGAAAATCCTTATCAGTTAATCCCAATCTTCCTTTGAGCCTCTGTAAGCCTCTGGTTCCGATAGCTGGGCTGCAGAAATTCAGATCTGAGCAGCTTTCTCAGCATCCGCACACCAAGTGCCACAGAAGGAGTGACAGCATCCCGTCCCCAGTGTCCCTCGCCATCACTAAACTCAAGGTTAGCAAGTGAGCACATGCTTACCTGTAGTTCTTGGCAACTAAAAGTCCTCTCTGGTTAGAAATCACTGGTCTGGTTATAAGGTATTTGTGGGGGTATTGTGTTCCCCAAAATATTGTGTATGCTAATAAACTTATCTGGGGTCAGAGAACAGGACAGCCACAATATTAAACATAGAGGTTAGGCAGTGGTAGCATACGCCTTTAATCCTAGCATTCCAGAGACAGAAATCCCTCTAGATCTCTGTGAGTTCAAGGCCACATTGGAAACGGCCAGGCACGGTGATACACACCTTTAATCCCAGAAAGCCACACCTTTAATCCCAGGGAGTGGTGGTAGAAAGCAGAAAGGTATATAAGGCTTGAGGACCAGAAACTAGAGGCCTTTGGCCTGGAGAAGCATTTGGCCTGGAGAGGCCTTTGGCCTGGAGAAGCATTTGGCCTGGTTAAGCATTGAGGCTTTCAAGCAGCAGTTCAGCTGAGAGCCATTCGGATATGAGGACACAGAGGCTTCCAGTCTGAGGAAGCAAGACCAGCTGAGGATCCGGTGAGGTGAGATAGCTGTGGCTTATTCTGTCTCTCTGACCTTCCAGTGTTCACCCCAATACTTGGCTCCGGGTTTGATTTTATAATAAGAACTTTTTAAGAGTCATGCTACAGGTATTCTATAACATGGTGTTTTAATGTAGTCACAGGTTGTATTTTCTGATAATTCAGTGTTAATTTTGATAAATGGGCAACTCTGTGTCTTATTCAATCAATAGGCAGGGATAGTCTGAGATTTAGCAGAAACACCAATAATAAATATTTGGGTATTTACATTCACACTTCCTATTCAATTAGTTAAAAGTTTATTTTCATAATGAGATGTTAGTTTACACTAATCAAAAAAATGTTAGTTTGTGGGAAAAGTATCCTTAACTTACTGTTTAGAATAATAAAAAGGTAAATACTGAATAATTATTTCAATAACTAAAAGAAAAATATTCTCAGTTTGAAACTGGACATTTAAACAATGAAGTGACAACCAATAGCTCTAAGGGTGGCTTGTTCATTTGACAGGAGAGTTAGGACTCACTAGTGACAAAATTATCGCCATCTTTCTCAGGTACTAATAACATTAATAAATGAGAATACTTATCTAATTAAAACAAAATGCACATAGACACAATCATAAGTGAAATTCTGTATCTATATCATTTTATAGCAATAAGAGCTGAAAAACTCAAATCACTTTCCAACTTAGCTTTGTTCCTTCACCTTCCACCAGGGTGGGAAGCCAGCTCCCACTTTTACCCAGGATACTCTTGAAGAGAGAGGGGGATGAGAAACTTGTAGATAGAAAGACAGCAGAGATTGAGACAGACAGAAACACAGGAGAACCTCAGGAGGACCTGGATCAATATCCACTGACCCCTTCTGGCTCTTCAAAAGGGCTTTTTATAACAATGCCAGGGGGCGAGACAAATGACCTCCCCCTTGCTAGATCAAAGCATACCACGCAGCCCAAGTGCAGACACTACCAAACACCTAGTAACCACGCACATGGTCAAGCCAAACTTTATACAGCCCTGCAGTGTAAAGCAAGCTCAGATCTCACTAGGAAAACTCTGTGGGCCCCCACACACCAGGTATCAGGATATAGCTGATCCTTGTTACTCCTGCCTGCTCAGATCTTATAGAAAGCTGTGCAATCTTAAGGGCATCTGCCCTCCAGCTAGAAAACCACTGACAGCCTGCATTCAGTTTAGCTCAAGTAAGAAATTTCTCTAACCTTGGTAGTTTGCTGTTTGCCACCTGGGTAGTTTTCTTTCCTTTTTATTTTTTTTGTAACTTTTAATCTTTTATGAGAGTATCTACAAGCATCCTTCTGCAGCACAAACATGTTTCCTTCATTGTTTCCTCCTCTAAATTCTATACTCAATCTTTAGTTTTCTAGGCTTGATACTCAGTTTGCCAGTGATGCTCAGATTATAATGAAGATTTAAGCAAATAAATGGGTTTAGGGTCCTCTAAATCATTTAACCAATACCAAGTTGTATAAAGAAGATGATAATCAGATTTTCAAAAGATAATGGAACTGTAAATTTTAAAAAATTATCTAACTGAAGTGGAATAGATAGTCCTATGAATTACACATTTCTTTGTTTGCTTTTGCTTTAGGTCAATATCTTAGAAAATGTAACAAGTACAAGGAAGAATAAAGAATATAGAAATCAGGCCAGGCGGTGGTGGCACACACCTTTAATCCCAGCGCACAGGAGGAAGAGGCAGATGGATCTCTGTGAAGTCGAAGCCAGCCTGATCTACAGAGTGAGATCCAGGAAAGTCTCCAAAGCTACACAGAGAAACCCTGTCTCAAAAAAACAAACCAAAACAAAAGAAAGAATATAGAAATCACTGTAACTTTCTATCAAAATATAACCTATTGATGTTACAATATGTTTTATAGTAAACGGTGTGCTCAACATATTTCCACAAGGTCATGAAAATTAATCTCTTCCTCAATTTTTGGGAGATTCCAAAGAGCAGTACCAATGCAGACACCAAGAAGTAGATGGAGAAATGAAAAGCCACTCTGCAGTGGCAGGCAAAACCTCATTCTTACGATTTTTCTTTACAGTAACAGTATTTCAACGTTTTCTTAGGAAAGAAGTTAAATTCAGCTATTCTTTCCATTTGGCAACCCTACTACAATGATGCCTTGAGAAGCATTGTTCTCTAAAACGCTGACGCTTGACATCATAGGTATAAGAAGTGAAGCTGGGTGGTTTGTGTACTTCTCCCACAATGCCTGTTTCCTTAGAGCACACTTTCCCATTGTGTCTCAGCCAGGTCTTTCAGACAAGTCTCTTCTCACTGTGCTTTTGAAAGACTGTCAACAAAGTAGCAATGATCAGCACAGTACGTTACCTGTGCTGTGAGGCTATAAGCACATCAGGCCTCGGGGCTGAGCTTTTCTGCTGGCTCTCATCTACCACCTGCATGTTTGAAAGGATGTTGAATATTCTGCTTCCTCATTTTCAGGTTAGCATTGCCCTTCAATAGCCTTCTCTAAAACCAACTTTAAAACATTGATAATTTGGTTGTTTTCTTCAGGACCAACTTCAACTGCTTTCCCTGTTCTGTCTTTTTTAATCTTTAACTGAAAATAAAATTATATTCAAAGCAGAAACATGTTTTTACTTTAACTCTAATTTATGGAGTTAATGGAGCCATAAAACCTTATAATGTAAGTAATGAGGGACTCTTATAGTGACTTTATGTGTTGATTCTTCTGTCCTGGTTTCTTCTCTAGTGTTTCATTTAAACTTGTTTTCTTTGCTTTATTTCCTACATTATACATCATTTCTCCATTACAAATATATTTGTCAACCTTAAATACTAATATTGTCTATTGAATAAAGCTGAATTTATAAAAAACACTTGTCTTACTCTTTTTTATATTATATCTGAACTTTTACAGACATATATATATAGCCATTTTGATTTAAGAAACCACTACTATAAAAGAGTAATATTTTCAATGTAAAAGTCAAATGAGATCTTATTCACTGAGAAAGAAAATCAGATATATAAGGAATAGTATAAATGTTTGACATTAAATATTGAAAATAACTGTAGCATTGGAAATCCCACAGGTACTGCCTCCTATTATATAAATAATTGTTGGGGAATAATCTTTTGTATGCTGTGAAGACATGTCTTTGCCAAGGTGCCTTCTGATTAGTTTAATAAAGAGCTGAATGGCCAATAGCTAGGCAGGAAGAGGTTAGGAGAGACTTCCAGGCAAAGAGAGAGAGAGGGAGGGGAGATGATTTTAGGCACAGGAGAGATGCCAGAGGACATGGAGAGAAAAAAAGAGGGGCAAGATGGAAGAGAGGTAAAAAAAAAAACCACAATGGCACAATGTAGGTTAATGTAAATGGCTTAATTTAAGTTATAAGAGCTAGTGGGACAAGCCCAAGCTATAGGCCATGCTTTTAATTAATAATAAGTCTCTGTGTCATTTTTTGAGAGCTGGTGGTCCAAAGAAAAATCTGACAAATGATTTCATATTAAAAAAAAAACAAGGGTTTCATTTTTATATGTAAATCTCAGTTAATTATACATTAAAAGATAACTAAATGCATAGATGTAAGTACAAGATTGGTTAAATGGTTGTTTTAAAAAGTTATTTCTTAAAATATCATTGATCAATTCGTTGAATAGTAACAATAAATCTATAGTAATAAATTAATTAATTGGCTGATAGATTACAATGCCTAAAAACGCATCTCTGAGGTAGGGAGAAAATATTGTAAACAATTTAAACATAGAAAAACAACTTATTAAAGTGTGTGAAATATCATGAAAGTATATCTGAGAGGGAAATTTTTAGCATGAATACATGTTGTTGGCAAAAATGAAAACCTATAACCAATTATCTAACATTCCACCAAGAAATTAGAGAAAGAAGAGAAATAGGAGCCTAAAGCAAATAGAAGACAAGTAGGGCATGTTAAAGCAGAAATCAACTCATCGACCTCAGGAAACCAATTCACTAAATGCAAGAAATCAATAAAACCAAAGGCTGGTTACTTGAAAAGTTCAATACAATTAGTAAACCTCTATCTAGTAAAAAGAGACAGAAGATGAGACTACTAATAACAGATATGAATGTGACTACCACTTCCAATCATGTGAGCACTGAAGGAATCTGGTTCTCTGGTGAACTCCACAAAACATAGGTATATATACATCGAGTCATCCACAGAAAAGTGAAATATGAATTATAGAAGAGTAACCATGATAATCAATACAATGGTGGCCTTTGGGGGAGGATCTATGATAGAATTTGAACTCCAAAGTAGATTTTACCTTTATGAAGTTCTTTTTTAACCAAGAGAAAATATACAATTTTTATACAATTAAAATATTCTTGGTAGCCAAGCACATGGTATACACCTGTGCTCTTAGAACTTGTGAGGTGAGCCTCAGCTAGATATGTGAGTCCAGCCTGAGCTATATGAGACCCTGACCCAAATTTTTAAAAAAATAAAGAACAGTTTTTTTAAAAAAAAAAAAAACCTGCATTATTATCCAGGAAGTATTAAATAAGGTCAAGGTAAGTATAGTTATTACCATAATGCAACAACAAGAAAAGTTTCCTATCTCTTTGGATAGTACAATACCTTTTCTACTTACAGCACGCCAGCAAAATATCTGGGAGAAAATACAAAACAAAAATCACACTGCCCTCCTGTTGATGAGGACATCAGTATGAATGCCATAACCAAGTACTTGCTTTCATCCTTGGCAATCAAGATTTATTGAGCTATAACCAAGTTCCCGACGTTATTCTTTGTGTTTTGTAATATTACCTCTCTACTCAGTCATCCTAGCAGGTGCATGCATGTGCACAATCCCTATCATTCCTGATCTAAAGATAAGATGCCTTGCTCACCATGTGCCCATGTGTTGCACAGCTGGAAGGCAGGGGCCAAAATCAATGTGTTTGCTGTCAATATTGCTTTCCTCTCTCATTTCATTACAAAACCTGACAAGGTCACAGAGAGGGAGTATGGTCTGACACCAACTTCTCACAAGGCCATGAAAGGAAATAAGTGTATGAACATGGTTTTAAGATGTGGTGTCTAATTAGTTTTCTGCAAGCTTTATTCTCAACATAGAACTGGCTCATAAACAACTGCACATAATTAATGTACCCAACCTGGTGAGTTGGACACATGTATACACTTACATGATCACCATAAGCCCATTAAGATGCAATGCATCTGTCACTTCCTAAGGTTTCTCTTTTGCTTGCTTGCTTGTTTTTTAACTCTATTTTGCCCTCTTTTTCTTTCATTGAAAATCTTTTCATATAATAAGTATATTCTGATCATGGTTTCTCTGCCCTCATCTCCTCCCAGATTTTCCCAACCTCCCCACCCATCATCCAACTCTATGCCTTCTTTCTCTCTCTTTTTAGAAAACAAACAGTGATTTGTTGTTGTTCTATAGTAAAAATGCTTACCTTAGATTCTTTTGACAAAAGTCCTAAGTAATCATTACATTATGGTAACTCTAAACACTACTTGTATAGCAGAGCTTTGGAGTCTACTTGCTACTTATAATTGATCAAAGCATAGAAAGAACCAGATACAGAAGTAATTAACATTGGTGGTCAGGTAATGAACAAAGGGAACTTGGGAAATTGTTCAGTAATCTCTAGAGGCTTTGATGACAGTTCCTGGGTTAGGTCACTCTTGAGTCACATGCCAATGTGTTCCCTACTTACTTACTTTCCCTCAATATCTTTACTTTTCTGATTTTTCCTATTTATTTTCACAGATTTCGTCTTGGTAACTACTGTTGGTATTTCTCCCTTTTGCTGTGCCTCTCTTAATTGTACCTTCTCTGAATATTAATATAAACTACTAAAAAACAAAATTTGGGGAGGCTAGGGAGATGAGTCAATGGGAAAATGCTTGTTGAGTTTAGAATCCTAGCACTCAAGTAAAACACCAGGCATGGTTAGACATGTCTGTAATTCCAGAAGAAGGACAGAGATGAGTGAATTGATTTGTGGTCAGCGCTTCTAGCTGAAATGGCAATCTCTAAGTTCAGTGGGAGACTCTGACTCAAAAAAATAAGGTGACTAGTAAGATTACTTAGCAAGTAAGGGTGCTTATGACTGAGCCTAATGACCTAATTCCTATTTCTAGGGCTCATATAGTAGGAGAAAACCATCTTCTTTACATTATTGATGTTCTTGCAATATGACACATGTGTACACACACCTATACACATGCACATACATTTGCAAATAATTAAATGTAAAAAAGTAAGATCGAGAGTGATTGAGGAAGATAACTGATGTTTCCCTCTAGCCTCCGTATGCCTCCACAAAGGCATATGCACCCACCTATAGGTACACACACACACACACACACACACACACACACACACACACACGCGCTCACACTTCATCATATTCCTCATCTTAGGGGGATGGCTGAAGAGGAACCACTGGTATCCTTGACTGATCCTAGGATGTCCACTCTTGATAATTATTTCCTAAAAGTTCATCTTTCCTCTTTATTCATGTTCATGATTACTGTGGTTGCAGTGGTTTTGTGTGCGTACACATGTATTTCTCTCCCAGATACATACAAATGTTGATGGAATATTGCCTTTATCTGTAAAGACTTGCCAGCTGGTGCCTGGGTGCTTAGAATGCCTATTACTCCTGAATCAAATGCTGAAAACTTCATAATGAAACCCGAAAATCACAGAAGCATAAACACAGCTGCTTATGCCCATAAAGTAAGTGGTTTACAAGGAGAAGCATAATCAGTAGAATCGAGTGTTTAGTCAATTACATTAACAGCAGACAAATAGAAATCATATGGACTTGACAGGAGGCCATTTTCAGGAACCTTCTATTTGTATGCTGCAAGTGAAATGAGAAATCTGAAAAGAAGTGTCATCCATTATTCATGATGAGTAAAATACAAAGGAATCTCTTTAAAATATCAGAAAATTATCTTTAAAACATGAGGACTTGGATTTTAGTAACTCATTTTATTTTTTAAATTGGTTTCAGAGTTGCTTTTTCTAGAAGTGACTTGTATATGATTATAACCAAAGAAATTAGATGTGTCTTAAATATGTAAGAAATATCATTTCAGAAAACCACGTCTGTGTGTGGAGTTACAAAGCTGCAAGAAATAGGGTCCGGCTGTACGGAGTGGAACAGTTGACAAATGAAGTTCCCATTAGGGTCACCCCAGGTCAGTGGATGAACTTTTTGGGGCTCACATAGTAGACCAGATGTCCAGAAGTCAGACCAAGCAGCTCAAAAGGCCTGTGTTGACTCACTAATAGAGTCCCAGAGAACTGGGAAAGACTGCTTGTGCTGGGGCTAACAGATCCTGCCCATGGGAGTGTAGCCTGGGCACTGGACTATTCTCAGACCATCCAGACTAGCTGCAAAGTTATAAGGCCTTTTGTTTCTTCACTTTTGGTGACTGACATCTGTTTTATGCGTCTAGAGTGGGCTTTCTTCAAGTTCCAACAGTATTGCCCTGGTTCTGAGGTCTACGGGAAGTGGAGAAAAGGTAGTTGCAAATGAAATTTCACTAATATAAAATAGCTGTAGTGGTGGTGAATTGATAAGTGATATGAAGTATGAACACAAGGAATGGAAAATTTCAGTATCTTTTTTGATAGTATTTCTCAATTCCAATTGTTATTGGCCTGGAAGTCTTTAGTGGATCTGTTTTAATAAATATAAGATGCAGGTGGTGTAATAAGCCATAATCACTTAACAACTGGCAAGAGTCAGTTGCATCAGAATCACTTAATGATGCTATAAGAACTAGCTGTCCAGGGTTATAGGTCATCCTGGAAATCCAAACTGTAAGAGTCCAAGAATCTTCATTTTCTACAGGTCTTCCAAAGAACCCTGACATTACTGGAGTTTCCTTTTAAATTCTATTTACTTACTTTTTTGTGATACTAGGAACTGAGCCTAGAGCCTCATGTGTATGCGTGGCAAGTACCTCATACTGACTTATATTGCTAGTCCTTTGTCGTTTTCAGATAGGTTCTCACTAAGTTGTCCAGGATGGCCTTGAGCTTGTGATCCTCCTGCCTCAGTCTCTGGAGTGACCAGAATGACAGACTTGTACCAGTTTTTGGTCAGGTCTAAATTAGATCTCTGTCCAATTTATCCCAGAGAGAAGAAGTGTTTCAAGGAATTGAAGAATGCGATGTTTTGTCCTCTATAATAGCTTAATGACTCCTTTCCCAGGGTATCATATCCATATATGGATAAGAAGGGCTCCTCATTCTGCCCTAACATGCACTGTTAGCTAAGTACTCCCCAGAACTATTGCAAACGCCAATTTAATGAGTCAGAATAAATGAACCCTCTTCAAAACCATCTACCTAAATTCCTGTCATTCCTCTATACTTCTACCACATGTCTCTAGAACTACCTTCCATGGAGACAATGTTCTCTTAACATCATAGGTACCTTGTCCGTATTGTATATGACACCCCTTGTTATCACTCCTACTAAGCCGAAGTCAGCCTTGTGTGGTATAGATGAGATGTGAACAGCACCAACCCCCAGATGGGGAAGGCTCTGTGTCTTGGTAGATAGCCTAGGATGAGACAAAGACATGGCTTGTGAAGGAGCTCATATCTCATTAGGTTTCCTGCCACCAGACGTCTGGGCAAGTCTCTCTTTCTAGCTGAGTACCAAGGATGGTTTTTCAGTGTTCTGACACACTCCAGCAGCTGTTCCATATATTCTCACCATATTGGATGAGGACTAAGAAGGTGAGAATTTTCATTTTACCTCAAAGATTAACCAGTTTGAATCCTGGAGCAAGTGACCTCACTTTCCTAGGTTCTATTCTCTTGAGTAATGATAGGACCAAGAGTTTGATTCTTTTCTTCCTGCAGTTTATGTAATTTAGGGGGAATTATTAATGTTTAGTATTGTGATCTCATGTCTAAAGAAGTGATAAGAAGAGAGTCATCTCAAAGAATTGTTGGGTAAATCACTTGATATAACATGTGAAATACTTAATACAGTGCCTTGATCAAAGTAAGTTTTTACTATTTAATAATTTTTAGAGGAATTCTCAAGGTACAGCCTAGGCTTAAATAGACACATACTCACAGGGTCAGGTAAACAAAGTGAGTAAGAACAGAGTGCCAAGGACCAGTTGGATGCCACGGTCAGCCAGAAGCTGGGAGCTAGACGGGTTTCTCAAATTGGTCTGTTTCCATGTGGGGAACTTTGTTGCTTGAGTTTTCCTGCTGGGCCCATGGTCAGGACAAATCTCTCTCACCCGCCAGTCCCACAGCCGCTCAGACCCAACCAAGTAAACACAGAGACTTATATTGCTTATAAACTGTATGGCCGTGGCAGGCTTCTTGCTAACTGTTTTTATATCTTAAATTAATCTATTTCTATAAATCTATACCTTGCCACATGGCTTGTGGCTTACCGGCATCTTCACATGCTGTTTGTCATGGTGGCGGCTGGCAGTGTCTCTTCAGCCTTCCACTTCCCAGAATTCTCTCCTCCTTGTCCCGCCTATACTTCTTCCTGCCTGACCACTAGCCAATCAGTGTTTTATTTATTGACCAATAAGCAACATGTTTGACATATAGACCATCCCACAGCACTTCCCCTTTTCTTTTTTTTTAAAAAAAGAAGATTTTAACATTAACATAGTAAAATTACATATAATTTGGGAATTTGGGCGTAGCTTCTCTTACTACTTTCTGTTGGAGGGGGGCGCTGTATCTTATGGGGACACAAAGAAAATTTTAGAATTATGGAGTAGTCCGTGAGAGTGTATTGTCTGAGCCAGTTGCCTTCAAACCGTTCTGGATGTGGGATCATCTGGGCCATGGTGTCATCGGAGACCTTTCAGGGGGTCTTGGCTGGTCAAACCTGATGTATCTTAATCTGGAATAAATCCATAGCCTCTGGCTTTCTGTGGAAACAAAAGCAGAACTTCTTTTCCAAAGAAACATATCCTTATATCTAAATTTTGAAGTCAAGGTACCTTTAAAATATACATTTTGGCATAACTCAACAGCTTTTGTAATCAAATGTTTTTTTTTTAGTTACGAATATCAAAGAGAACATAATCCAGATTCTCTGTGTGGTAGCCATCTTTATGTGGCTTATTTTTTATATTACCTTGAGCCTATTGCTTTAAACTGCAGCATTCTAAGACTGAAACAGCGCTGTGGCTGCTGGCTCCGCCCACCTCAGCTTTCCAACATGGCGGTGATAATTTTACCACCAGCTCTGGGAGCCTTCGTGGGTCTATGCTTCTATCAAAGCAGCGTGTAGCCCAGAAACCTCTTTTTGTTTTGTACTAGCAAAGGCTAAATCCACCATGCAGTTTAATGTGCCACTGGCAGACGCCTCATTCCCGCCATACTGCAAGTCGAACACGCACACCAGGAACCCGCCATACCCACAGGCTGTGGCTAACTTGACAAAGACAACTAGGAAGCTGTTTTAGCTTCGTTTTAGAATCTTTTTTTTACGCTTTCTCAGGTTTTAAGTGGAAATTCCTGCCCCACGTTGGGCGCCATTTGTTGCTTGAGTTTTCCTGCTGGGCCACGGTCAGGACAAATCTCTCTCACCCGCCAGTCCCACAGCTGCTCAGACCCAACCAAGTAAACACAGAGACTTATATTGCTTATAAACTGTATGGCCGTGGCAGGCTTCTTGCTAACTGTTTTTATATCTTAAATTAATCTATTTCTATAAATCTATACCTTGCCACATGGCTTGTGGCTTACCGGCATCTTCACATGTTGTCTGTCATGGTGGCGGCAGGCAGTGTCTCCGGCTCAGCCTTCCACTTCCCAGAATTCTCTCCTCCTTGTCCCGCCTATACTTCTTCCTGCCTGACCACTAGCCAATCAGTGTTTTATTTATTGACCAATAAACAACATGTTTGACATATAGACCATCCCACAGCAGAACTTAGTACTTTCCAGGCCTACCCTTGCTTCCTCATTAGTTTCTAACTTGAATCAGGACCTTAAAAGTTATTACTAATACAAGTAGTAAGAGAGTGTACATGATGTGTGTGGGTGTCCACATGCCGTAGCACTTGTGAAGTCAGAGGACAACTCTGTGGAGGGGGTTCACTCCTTCCATCTGTGCATATATTCTGGGGATAAAAGTTGTATCTCCAGGCTTGGAAAAAAAAAACCACCATTACCTGCTGACCTGTCTCACTGGGTAAGTCAGAAAACTGCTTGCAATACAAAAATGGAAATCTAAGTTCAGATCCCCAGCATCCATGTAAACACCCAGACAGCATGTGCCTAGCCCTGGGGAAGAAGAGACACCAGGACTCCTGAAGCTTGCTGGCTATCTATCCAAACTGGTGAGCTCCAGGTTCAGACCTTGTCTCCAGAAATAAAGTTTAGAGTAATCAAGGAAGACCTATAACATTGATGTCTGACACATATACACTTGGGCACACACACACACACACACACACACACACAGCTAAACACTTATACTTGCACATACAAATATCTGAAAATTGTTGAGGTCTTAAAAAATTCCAAGAACATAGACAAAGAATTATGTACCAGGTGTATGCCTTCTGACATCATATGTGTATTACACATGGATACGATTTAATGAAGGGAAAGATTTCAGTCAACAGAGCAGAGGTCTACTGTGAGCACTTTTGTACATCAGATACTCTGAGGCCTCCTGTGAACTAACATGTAGATCCTGAGCAACTAATCTGATATTTCTTTCAGTGTGCCTATCTTCCTCGTATGACCACAGATGTGCTTTCTGTCACTATATTAAGTCTTATTTTCTAACGTTTTCAGTAGGTGTCATTGCCCCATGTATTCTTATTTGGCCAGGGGTCTTCTACTCAGTATAGTTATTGTGAGATTCAACTATTCTATTGTATGTGTCAATACTTTTTTCTGAATGTCATTCTACTGACTTATAACACTCTTGAAAATGAGTGATGGGCCTACTGAAGCAGAAAGTTTCTAGCAATTCTGCAAGCTAGTGAATAGTAGAAATGCCCACTGTCAGTTTCTTGAGATCTGCCTCACTTATAGGTCTATCAGCATTCAGAAACAGACTAGCCTCAGGTTCAGGTTGTTTCCTTGGAACAGGTAGAGCTTTCCCTAGAACTAGGACTGCGACTCTTTCCTGTCCTGCCTGTGTTGCAGCGAGGCTGAGACCTGTCAGATGCAGTGGGATCCTAGGTGTTCCATTGGTGGATGTGTTGGGAGATTTTACCATACAAATTGGACTTTCTTCTTCAATTTCTCTAATAAATCCCAATCGTTTGATCTGTCCACCCCAGTCAAACTTATCCTTCTCAATCTGATCATAGAATTCCAGAAGTAAAGGAACTCTGCCTTTTTCTGAAGGCTACAGTGTGTGTGTGTGTGTGTGTGTGTGTGTGTGTGTGTGTCTGTGTGCCTGTGTGTCTGTGTGTGTGTGCATGTGTGTTTATGAGGTTATGAGAGGGCTCATAATTTTAAATGACTTACAATTACTTATAGCAAGTTGTTCATTAGCATGCCCAGAATTCCTTTGATTACTTATAAAATATGCAGGCAGGGACTGAGGAGTTGTATCGATGCTTAAGATCACTTGTAGCTCTTGCAGAAGAAACATGTTTGATTCTCAGCATCTAAATGATGATTCACAACAGTCTGTAACTGCAGTCTCAGGGAATCCATTGTCCTCTTCTAAACTTTAAGCTGACAAGCACACATGTGGTACACATACATACAGACAGGCAAAATACTCATACATAGAAAGTAATGAAAAAATCTAAAAAAGAAAATAAAATAATCAGGCAGAAAAAAGATAAAGAAATAGAAGACAAGAGAAGAAGTCAGGACTCAAAGACATTTCAAAGACAGATATGGAAAACTCTGTACCCACAGCCATTTCCTTGACTATCTGCTATTTTACAGTGTAGCTAGCAACAGATGGGCTTGGCAGATGGACAAGAAGTTAAGACCTCAGCCTGAATGAAGAGTAGAATTAGGAAAAGGGATTGAGCATACATATCACACAAGTTGAGGGGCCAGCCACACCAGTCAAAACTGGTGAGTGACCTACCTGCCAGCAGAACTGCCTCCCTCCATGGATCCTGTTCCCCTGGACCCTTCTAGCCTGTACCATCCCAGCTCACACTCGCTCCACTGCTGGGCCCTACCTTGAACCCCAGCAGACTTCTGCCACAGAGGCCCAAACCACACTAACTTGAACAGACTTAAGCTTCTCAGATGCAGGCCACACCATCAGATGAACAGAGACCCCCTGATGCACCAAAGGCCAAGCTAACTGCCAGAAAACCAAGTCTTAACTTGGACAGAGACTCCCTACTAGATCAGGGGTCATACCAGCCACCATAAATCTAAGCCACAAAGACCAGGAAACCAAAGAGAAAATAGAAGCCAAGGAACAAAATACCCATTCAACAAAGACAAATTCAGAAATCAAGGACTAGACCTAATTATCCCAAACCCAGATGCCTAAATGCCAGTGTAAAAATACAATCAACAATAGCCAGGGCAATACGGCACCACCAGAACCCAGCTATACTACAACAGCAAGACCTGAATACTCCTAAGCAGTAAATACACAAGAAAATGACCTTAAAAAACAATTTGATGAAGATGATAGAGGTCCTTGAATAGGAAATGAAAAACTCCATTAACGAAATTGAAGAAAAGACAAACAAAAAAATTAGAGGAAATCAACAAATTCCTTAAAGAATGCCAAGAAAGCCAAGAAAAACAAACAGGTGAAGGAAGCTATTCAAGACATGAAAATTGAAACAGAAGTAATAAAGAATACACAAAAGTCTAGATAAGTAAGCAAGAACCACAAACACAAGTATCACCAGCAGCATACATGAGATGGAAGAGGGAATCTCAGGCGTTGAAGATTCAATAGAAGAAATAGATTCGTTTGTCAAAAAAAATGTTAAATCTAAAAAAATCCTAACACAAAACCTCCAGGAAATCTGGGACATCATGAAAAGACAAAACCTAAGAATAATAGAAATAAAAGAAGGAGAAGAAACCCAGCTCAAAAACCCAGACGATATCTTTAACAAAATGATAGAAGAAAATTGTCCTAACCCAAAGAATGACATGCCTATAAAGGTACAGGAAGCTTACAGAACACTAAATAGATTTGACCAAAAAAGAAAGCCCCTCTGTCACATAATAATCAGAATACTAAACATACAGAACAAAGAAAGAATATTAAAAGCTGTAAGGGGAAAAGGCCAAGTAACATATAAAGGCAGAAGTATGTACCCAACTTCTCAATGGAGACTCTAAAAGCCAGGAGGGACTGGAAGGATATCTTGCAGACACTAAGAGACCACGGATGCCAGCCCAGAATAATATACCCAGCAAAACTGTCAATCACCATAGATGGACAAAATAAGATATTTCATGACAAAGTCAAATTTAATCAATATCTATCCACAAATCCAGTTCTACAGAAGGTGCTAGAAGGAAGATTCCAACCCAAAGAAGTTAACTACACTCATGAAAACACAGGCAATAGATAATCTCATACCAGCAAAATCCAAAAAAGGGAAATACACACACATGCATACACGCAAAAAAAAACAATATAATAATAATAATAACATAAATAAAAAAATCAAAGATCATTACTACCTCTCAATATCAATGGACTCAAATTTGCCAATAAAACAACACAGGATAACTGAATAAATATTAAAAACAAGATCCATCCTCTGCTGAAGACAAGAAACACACCTCAACATCAAAGATAGGCATTACCTCAGAGTAAAGGGCTGGAGAAAAATTTTCCAATCAAATGGACCTAAGAAGCCAGCTTGAGTAGCTATCCTAATATCTAACAAAATAGACTTCAAATCAAAATTAATCAAAAGAGGTAGAGAAAGACAATTCATACTCATTAAAGAAAAAATCCACCAGGATGACATTTCAATTCTGAACATTTATGCCCCAAATGCAAGGGCACCCGCATTTGTAAAACAAACATTACTAAAGCTTCAGTCACACACAGAACCACACATAATAATAGTGGGAGACTTCATCACCCCACTCTCACCAAAGAACAGGTCATCCAGACAGAAACTAAACAGATAAATAATAGAACTAACAGGTGTTATGACTCAAATGGACCTAACAGATATCTATAGAACACTTCATCCAAACACACAAGAATATACCCTCTTCTTAGCACCTCTTGAAACCTTCTCCAAAACTAACCATATACTTGTCACAAAGCAAGTCTCAAGAGATACTATAAAATGGAAATAACCCCCTGTATCCTATCAGACCACCATGGATTAAAGCTGGATTTCAACAATAGCAGAAACAACAGAAAGTCTACAAACTCATGGAAACTGAACAGCTCTCTACTGAGTTACCACTGGCTCAAGGAAGCAATAAAGAAAGAAATGAAAGACTTCCTGGGAGTCAATGAAAATGAACGCACAGCACGCACGCCCACACTCGGGGACACATGGAAAGCAGTGCTGAGAGGAACGTTCATAGCACTGAGTGGCTGCAGAAAGAACTTAGAGAATTCTCACACCAGTGACTTAACAGCACACCTGAAAGCTCCGGAACAAAAAGAAGCAGACACATCCAAGGGAACTGGATGGCAGTAAATAATCAAACTCAGTTATAATCAATAAAATAGAAACAAGGAGAACAATACAAAGAATCAATGAAACAAAGAGTTAGTTCTTGGAGAAAATCACCAAGATAGATAAATCCTTATCCAAACTACCTAAAAGGCAGAGAAATAATATCCAAATTAACAAAATCAGAAAATAATGGGAGAGATAAGAACATATACCAAGGAAACACAAAGAATTATTAGGTTATACTTCAAAAACCTGTACTCCACAAAGTTGGAAAATCTAAAAGAAAAGGACAATTTTTTTTCAATAGATACCACTTATCAAAGTTAAATCAAGATCAGATAAACAATTTAAATAGACCCATAATCCCCAAAGAAATAGAAGCAGTCATTAAAAGTCTCCCAAAAAATAAAAGCCCAGGGCCAGATGGTTTTCGTGCAGAATTCTATGAGACTTTAAAAGAAGAATGAATACCAATACTCCTCAAATTATTCCACAAAATAGAAACAGAAAGAACATTGCCAAATTCTTTCTATGAAGTTACAGTTACCCTGATACCCAAACTACACAAATCTCAACAACAAAAAAAGAGAATTACAGACCAATTTCCCCATGAACATAGTGCAAAAATACTCAATACAATACTTGCAAACCTAATCCAAGAACACATCAAAAAGATCATCCACCATGATCAAGTAGGCTTCATTCTAGAGATGCAGGATTGGTTCAAGGAACAAAAATATGTCAATGTAATCCACCATATAAACAAACTAAAAGAAAAAACATGATCATCTCACTGGATGCTAAAAAAACCTGTGGTAAAAACCAATGCCCCTTCATGATAAAAGTCTTGGAGAGATCAATGATTCAAGGGACATACCTAAACATAATAAAGGTATACAGCAAGCTTATAGCCAACATCAAATTAAATGGAAAGAAACTCAAAGCAATTTCACTAAAATCAGGGACAAGACAAGGCTGTCCAGTCTCCTCACACCTATTCAATATTGTACCTGAAGTTTTAGCTAGAACAGTAAAGGAGATCAAGGGAATACAAATTAGAAAGGAAGAAAATATTGATATTCCCAGATGATATGATAGTATACATAAGGGACCCTAAAAATTCTACCAAGTCACTCCTATACCTGATAAACACCTCATCAAAGTGACTGGATACAAGATTAACTCCAAAAAATCAGTAGTCTTCCAATATACAAACCATAAAGGATCTGAGAAAGAAATCAGGGAAACCACACCCTTTTCAATAGTCACAAATAATATAAAGTATCTTGGTATAAGTCTAACCAAGCAAGTGAAAGATCTATATGTCAAGAACTTCAAATCTTTGAAGAAAGAAATTGGAGAAGATATCAGAAGATGCAAAGATCTCCCATGCTCATGGACTGGTAGAATTAACTGGTAGAATTTCGTAAAATGGCCATTGTACCAAAAGCAATCTACAGATTCAATGCAATCCTCATTAAAATCCCAACAAAATTCTTTACAGACCTTGAAAGAATAATACTCAACTTCATATGGAAAAACAAAAAACCCAGGATAGCTAAAACAACCATGTACAATAAAAGAACTTCAGGAGGCATCATCATCCCTGATTCCAAGCTCTACTACAGAGCAATAGTAATAAAATCCACATAATATTGGCATAAAACCAGACAGGTTGAGCAATGGAATCAAATGGAAGACCCAGAAGTATATCCTCACACCTATGGAAACTTGATTTTTGACAAAGAAGCCAAAATTATACAGTGAAAAAAATAAAGCATGTTCAACAGATGGTGCTGACATAACTTGATGTTGGCATGTAGAAGACTACAAATAGATCCATATCTAACATTCTGCACAAATCTCAAGTCCAAGTGGGTCAAAGACCTCTACATGAAACCAGATACACTGAACCAGAAAGAAGAGAAAGTGAAGACTAGCCTTGAATACATCGTCATAGGAGATAAATTCCTGAAGAGAACACTGATCACACAGGCTTTAAGATCAACAGTGAACAAATGGGACCTCATGAAAAACTTACTGAAAAGCTTCTACAAGGCAAAGAACACCGTCAAAAGGACAAAACTGCAGCCCACAGAATGGGGAAAGATCTCCAAATCCACACCTGACAGAGGGCTAATAACCAAAATATATAAAGAACTCAAGAAATTAGACATCAAAAAACCAAATAATCCACCTTATGATTATGCAGTCACACATGCCTTTGATCCCAGTGCTTGGGAGGCAGATGCAGGAGGATCTCCCTGAGTTCAAGGCCAGCCTTGTCTACATGAGCAAGTTCTAGGACAGCCACAGTGGTTACACAGAGAAACCTTGTCTCAAGAAAATAAATAAATGAATAAATAAATAAATAAATAAATAAATAAATAAATAAATAAATAAATAAATAATCCAATTAAAAATAGAGTACAGATCTAAACAGAATTCTCAAGAGAGGAATCTCAACTGGCTGAGAATCACTTAAAGAAATGTTCAACATCTTTAGTCATCAGAGAATGCAAATCAAAACAACATTGAGATTTCATCTTATACCTGTCAGAATGGCTAAGATAAAAAACACAAGAGACAGCTCATGCTCAAGAGGATGTGGAGCAAGGGAAACATTCCTCTGTTGCTGGTGGGAGTGCATACTTGTATAGCCACTTGGAAAATCAATATGGCAGTTTCTCAGAAAATTGGGAGTCTATACCACTCCTGGGATATATACCTAAAGGATGTTCAATCATCCCACAAGGACAAATGCTCAACTATGCTCATAGCAGCATTATTTGTAATAGGCAGAAACTGAAAACAACCTTGATGTCCCTCACATGAAGAATTGATAAAGCAAGTGTGGTACATTCACACAATGGAGTATTAGTCAGCTATTAAAAACAATGCCATCAGGAAATTTGCAGGCAAATGGATGGAACTAGAAAAGATCATCCTGAATGAGGTAACCCAGACCCAGAAAGACAAACATGGTATGTACTCACTCATAAGTGGATATTAGATGTAAAGCAAGGAGAATCATGATACAATCTGCAGACCTAGAGAAGCTAAGTAACAAGAAGGGCTCAAGCGGGGGCAGGGAATGCATTAATCTCATTGTGAAGAAGAAATAGAGTGGTCATTGCCAGTGGGTAGGGGAGGGGTTCAAAGGGGGAATTGGGAACAGGAGGGATCAGGTAGGGGGAGGATGGAGGGAGAGAGTAGTGGGAGAGACAACTGGAATCTGGGGCATCTCTGGGATGAGCTAGCAACCTAGAACAATAGAAACTCCCAAGAATCTGTGGGGATGATCCTCGCTAAGACTCCTAGCAATAGAAGATAAAGAGCCTGAACCCACCATCTCCTGTAGCCAGATCAGGCTTCCAGTAGAGGGACTGGGACCCCAACCTAGCCACAAATCCTTTGACCTACAATTTATCCTGCCTACAAGTTGGGCTGGGGTAAAGACAATGCAGAAATTTTGAGAGTGACCAACTAATGACTGGCCTAGCTGGAGACCCATACCCTGAGGGCCAGGACCCAGAGATGGGATACCCCAAAGACAGTACATGACAACCAAAAAATATATAATTAAGTTAAATTTTAAAGTCAATGAAAAAAGATTCCTGAGGATATTCTGCTATACTCATAGATTGATGTCTAGCCCAATCAGAGAGGCTTCACCCAACAACTGATGGACACATATGCAGAGACCCACAGCCAAACATTAGGTGGAGCTAGGGGGAATCTTGTGGAAGAGGGGGAGGAAGGATTGTAGGAGCCAGTGGGGTCAAGGATACCATAGGAAAATCTACAGAATCAACTAACCTGGGCTCACAGGGCTCACAGAGACTGAACTAACAACCAGGGAGCCTACATAAGACTGACCTAGGCCCTCTGCATATATGTCACAACTGTGTAGCTTGGTCTTCTTGTGAGACTCCTAACAGTAGAAGCAGGGGCTGTCTCTGACTCTGTTATCTGCTTTGGGGACCCATTCCTCCTATTGGATTACCTAATCCAGTCTTAACAGAAGAGAAGGTGCCTGGTCTCACTGCAACTTGATATGCATGGCTGGCTGATATCCATGGGATGTTTTCCTGCATCTGAAGAGAACCAGAGGAGGAGGAGGAGATGGGGGTGGGGGGATGGAACTGGGAGGAGCAGAAGGAGGAGAAACTTTAGTTGGAATGTAAAAACAAAAACAAACAAAAATAAAAAATAAATTAAGAAAGAAAGGAAGGAAAGAAGGAAGGAAGGAAGGAAGGAAGGAAGGAAGGAAGGAAGGAAGGAAGGAAGGAAGAAGAAAAGGGATTGGAGGCCAAGGGAGGTAGCACATGCCTATGACTGACTCCATCAATCAAGAAACTGAGGTAGGAGAATAGCAAGTTCAAGGGCAGCCTGGGCTACATAGAGAGACTATCTCAAGCAAGAAGAGATTCCAACACTGTGGACATATAGCCCAGTGGTCAGCCTTGTCTGGTAGTCCAGGAAGCATTAAGAATCAAGAGAAGCAGTGACTGAGGGTAAAGGGAACCAGTCAGTCTGAGAACCTTGAAAAAGTGGGAAAGGAGACAGAGTCAGCCATGACCACTTAGAAAGGTAAGAGGGAGTGATCACGGGACAGATAAACTGTTTTCAGACTGGGAGTGCTAGCAGCCAAGGTCATTTGCCATCTCGTCTCCTGCAAATATTTCCTTCCAACTCAAGCTGGAATGGATCCCAAAGCCGGCTGTCACAGAGGCGATCTGGAACAGCTGCCTAGGGAACAGGGTAGCGGAAGGGAAATTTACTTTTCTTACAGGCATCTTTGATGTTCCTGAGGAAGCAATTATGTGCTTTAAAAGCTCTTTGGAGTGGAGGTTCTTCTGGTATCTCAGAAACTGATTTATACACAAAACTCTTGCTTAGTAGCCGATGTAACGTATTTTTTTTAGAAAATGATTATAATGCCAACATAACTGTGATGCCCAGGCTGACGATGATCTCTGATGCAGATTAAACAGGAACTGTGCGTGTAGCAGCGGCTGCAAGAGCAGCCAAAGTGAATTTGCTTTGCCATGTGTTAGAGTCTACTCTGACTGCTTTCAAATGTTAATTCATCTCATTCTCACAGCAGTCTTCCTGAGAGATCATCATAGCTCTCATTTAGGGACCTGTGTGCATTTCACTTGCTGGTGGTGTTTTAGAAGGATTAACGGTTTTTATGTAAGTCCTGTAGTGAGTATATTCATAGTATTTAGGAAAAAGTAAAACCAACTCCTCTGATGAGATGAAGTCAGTAATTATAACATTTATATTTTATTCAATGAACTTCATTAATTAGAATTGGGGAGAGTCATGAGCTTACAAGAGGATCTTACAATGTGTCTGTAATGTCATAGGATATGAAAAGAAAACATTTAATTTGAGAAAGGTAATCTTTAATTACTGTAAAGCATAGTTCTGTAATATTTACTTAAAAAATACAATAGAGTGGTTATGGCATCTCCATCTTGGTTATAATTTGTATTGGTCACTTAGCCCAGAAACACTGTCTTTGGCCCACATTTCAGTACCAGGTTGCCTGTTGTCCCGTAATTCTCTCTCCCTCTTGCCTGACATCCATTTAGCTTCCATGAAAGAGTAAGACAACAAGGAATGGTAACATAGTGATGAAGGACTTAGTATTCCAGAGGTAGAGCCAAATTGAATGCTGCCATGGAGACAGTGGGATCTGAACATGTTCAAGACCTGCAGAGGTAGACCTCACCAGGAGTCAGAGTCTGATGGGGAAAGGGTAATTGAATGCTTTGGCCACCACACTGGGTATTACTGAAAGCTGCAAGCACCAGGCCTAGAGCTTGTCTGTTTTCACTCAGCTTTTCCCACTCACTTGAAGAACTCATCACTCTCCTAGCTTCTGACAGAATCTGGAGAGAGCAGACTTCCACAATGTTTAGCCCAAATGCTCTACTGACCTATAGATCTGCTCACTCTATGTTGTATCCCAAAGCACTGGAATATAACTATGAACAAAACAGAAAAAAAATATCCTTTTAAAAATCCACATTCTTGCCCATGCTTAAGATATTCCAACTTGAATATGTACACCCTGTCTGCCCTACCCACTTGGTTGCTATGGAAACAAACCATGTCTTCTTAGCTTTGTCTATGAGGCTTATTTCTCATTCTTTGGCCCCAAAACAATAATCTACAAATCAGTCATCACTCTTCTGAACTGCCCTAAAAAGCTTCTCCTTGGCTTCACTTCTCCCCTGCCCTAAGCCAGGAGGATGACTTCATTTTTTCAGGAGGGATCCTTTTGATGTACAGCTATGAAAATGGCAATGTCCTGCTAAAAAGCCATTCCATTGCAACATGAATCAAATGCTGAGCTACAGGGCTGGCCACACTATCCTCTTTCCCACTCCCCCATCCCCAGCTCTTTGCCTCAGCCCTGAGTGCCAGACCCAGCAATACTCACTAGGTTCTTACCTATGAATGATTCCTCACTCTGGACACACTTCTTCCACTTGGCTCTGGTTAGTCCAAATCATTTTCAGATCTATTCAAATGTGACTTTTTTCACCCTACAGTCCTTGACACATCATGTTGACTCCTTCATGCATGTGCGTGTGTGTGTGTGTGTGTGTGTGTGTGTGTGTGTGTGTGTGTGTG